>ML326031.1:0-10495 GCA_005239505.1 Nicotiana paniculata | reverse complement strand
CATAAAATCAATTGATTTATTGGGATTTTTATAGGACGATACGGCGAGTAAAATCACATGCTCGCAGTATGTATATGTAGAAAAGATGTTGAATTGAGTTTGTAATTCGTCTTTACTAAGACTTAATTCTTATTTTCTTATCTTCAAACCTTTTTATGTAATTTTTTTGCTTTTGTAAATAACAGAAGCTATTATTTATTTGGTATACCAGGAGTACATATATTCAGAATATTTATTTTCTTTTTACTACTTTTTTTATTATTTAAATAGCAGTACTCCAACAGTTACAAAATTATTGTACATATACGAAAAGAAAAGTCAAATTACTTTTAAATAAAAATTAATTCTGTCATAGCTAAACNTTTCCCCCCCCCCCCCCCCTTTTTTTTTACCTTCTCAACCTATTGAATTTTACATAATGAATGAATTTCTAGATACAAAATAAAAGTGTGAAAAAAAATTAAATTTAAAAGTTAGACTAAGTATTGCATAATGCAACAACGAACTAACATGGTTTGAAAGGTTGAAAGAATAAGACTGTGACGACCCAAAGGGTCATCTTATAAATAAAGACTTCATTCCAGGATCATTAGCCTTAAAAAGACTAACTTTATTTATCTGGATTTGCATGCACAGTGTGGGCGTGAAACCGAAAAGCTTCTATGTGAAAATATGAAAAATAATAATTTTTGGAATTTAAAATTTAGTTTTAGTTGACTTGGTTCAATATTTTTAGTGAACGGACCCAGATCCGTGTTTCGATAATCCCGGGAGGTCCGCAGCAAAATATGGGACTTGGGCGTATGCCCGTAATTGGATTCCGAGGTCTCTAGCCTTAGAAATCAATTTTTGAAAGAAATTATTTTGCTGGATTTTTAAGGAAATAAAGAAATGAATTAATGTTTGAACTCATTGGTATCGGGCCCGTATTTTGGTTCCGGAGCCTGGTACAAGTTTGTTATGATATTTAAGTCCTATCTGTGAAATTTGGTGAGAATCGGAGTCGAGTTGACGTGATTCGGACGTCCGGTTGAGAAATAGTTAAATTAAAGTGTTCTTGAGAAAAATCATGAGTTTTGAGGTTAAATTCGTAGTTTTAGATGTTATTTTCGTGATTTGATCGCACGAGCAAGTCCGTATGATATTTTTTGACTTGCGTGCATGTTTGGTTTAGAGCCCCGAGGGTTAGGGTGAGTTTCAGGATGTTTTAAACTTGTAAAATCTTATGGTGCACCAGTTCTGGTGTGGCCGCAGGTGCGAGCTCGCAGGTGCGAGTGCCTTCCCGCAGGTGTGGCCCTGGCCAGTGTTCCTTGTTCAGCAGATACGGACTCCCCATCGCAGGAGCGGGGCCATAGGAGCGGAAACCCGTCCGTAGATGCGGCCCCAAGGGCGCAGTCCCATTTCAGCAGGAGCGGCCCACTGTCCGCACGTGCGGATGCGGCCCAAGCACCGCAGGTGCGAGGGTCGGGCAGTGAGTTCACTTTAATTAGAACTCCAGCCCCTTTTCTTCATATTTTTCGAACTAAAAAGACCTAGAAGCGATTTTCAACCCACAAGTTCATCCCCAAAGTGTTGGTAAACAATTTTAAACTCTTCTCTTTCAATTACCCAATGTTTTTCATCACTTTTCAATCAAAAATTAAGAATTTTCATGGTAGAAATTGGTGGTTTGGGTTGAATCAGAGAATTTGTAAAAATCGAATTTTGACCTCGAATTGGGGTCGGATTTCAAAATTAATTGCATATTCGGGTTTGGACCAAGCAGGCCCAGGGTCGGGTTTTAATTTTTTTTTAGAAAACTTAGTAAAACAATGATTTTTCAGTAAAGTTAGTTCCTTTAGCATAAATTAATGATATTAATCTAATTATGATTAGATTCGAGCAGGTTAAAAGCAAATTCGAAAGGAAAAACGATAATTGAGCACTGAGTGGCCTGCAAATTTGAGGTGAGTGCTTGGTTTAACCGTGACTTGAGGGAATAGGAATCCCCAACTTAATTGATATGTGAAATTACATGTGTGTGGTGTATAGGTGAAGTGACGAGTATCTATGCAACCCAAATTATCTGTTTAACATGACCCCTTTCCCGGTTTCCAATTATTTGCTTCCGGACTTAATTGTTTCATAATCATTGATGTTTATATGTCGATTTGGATCTGTTAACTTATTATTACGTATTGTTTCAAGTATTTTGGAAGTGTTGGTTGTTCTCTTGATTTTATTATGTTACATAAGGATTGAGCTGGATGTCAGTGTTAGGATATGTATATAATTTCCGGTTGGTTTCATTGTGAAATGATAATTGATGAAGTTTATGAGTTTTACAGCTTATGTTTACAATTGTTGATACAAAAAATATTCTGAAAGGCTTGGCGTGAATTGTGAAAGTTTTCGTAAATACACTGATATGATATGTCTGGTGGGAGCGGGTTGCACGCCGCAACAAGGAGTGATAAGGGTGGACAAGTGGGATCGGGTTGCACGCCGCAACATGAGAAATAAGCGTTATATATATATAGGGAGGAGCAATAAGGGTAGACAGGTGGGAGCGGGTTGCGCGCCGCAACAAGGAGCGATAAGGGAGAATAATTATGTTTGACTGATTTTCAAAAATAAGGATTTGAAAAACTCCGGTTTTATTAAAAAGGTTTTCATACTCTGATTTTTACTGTGATTTAAATTGAAACTTGGAAATTTTGAGGAGTTGATTATAGCTGATATCTGAAAGGAGTTATCCGAGTTGTTTTTATTTACTGTTTCAAGTTACTGGTTATTTAGTTTATTATTATTATTATTTCTTCTTGCTTTATTATATAATGTTCACAGGTTATATTGTTAATGCCCCACCGTAGCTTCATCACTACTTCGTCGAGGTTAGGCTCGACGCTTACTCAGTACATGGGGTCAGTTGTACTGATACTACACTCTGTACTCTTTTGTGCAGATCCAGGTACTGGCCAGAGTTAGGGGGTTTTAGTAGCTGGCATCATCGTTCGGAGACACGAGGTAGATTTGCTGGCTTCCGCAGATTTCTGGAGTCTTCTCTTTACTTTATAGACGATGTTTTATTTCTTTCAAAACAGAGATATATTATTTCAGACCATTATTTGTAGTATTCTTAGTAGTTTGTGAATTGTGACACCATACCCTAGATAGTTATATAGTTAGTTTTAGTTCGTGGTTCATTTCATCATATCGAATATTATTCCTGATTATATTTGTTGGAAATTATTAGATTTAGTTTATTTTAAATTGTCTCTTTGTGTTTGTAAATATTCAAAGGAAAATGGCTAATCAAGTTCTAACATTGGCTTGCCTAGCAAGTATGGTGTTAGGCGCCATTACGATCCCGTGGGTTGGGAATTTGCGTCGTGACAGGTTGGTATCAGAGCACTAGGTTACATAGGTCTCACAATTCACGAACAAGCTTGATAGAGTCTGAGGGATCGGTATGGAGACGCCTGTACTTATCTCCTAGAGGCTATGAAGTTAGGAACAAACTCAGTTTTTATGTCTACTCTGTCGTGCGATTCTTGGTATCTCAAATACTGATTGAACTCTTCTATTCTCTCGCAGATGGCGAGAACATGTGCTTCTTCTTCTGCTGACCAACAATCCGCTCTTCCAGGAGCAACAACTCCTATTAGGGGCAGAGGCCGAGGCCACGTCAAAGGCCGAGGCAGGGGCAGGACTCAGCCCGTTGCTCATACTGTATCCCTAACTGCGGAGCCCCTGATTGAGATTGATGGGGGGGGGGGGGCTCCATCTCAGACCGTTCCAGCTGGACCAACTCAGATCCCAGAGGGGTTTATTGCTACCCCAGTGCTTCAGGATGCTTTGGTCCGATTAGTGGGCCTTATGGAGAGTGTAGCCCAGACTAGCACACTCCCTGTTGCAGCAGCCGTATCTCCGGCTGGAGGAGGTTACCCACACTCCTGATCAGAGTACTCCTCAGATCCAGACCCCAGAAGCCAACCCAGTTGGGGTAGTTCAGACAGTTGCTGGAGCCCCGATTGCTAAGGGGGCAGCTATGACTTCCGATGCTTTGTGGAGATTGGACAGGTTCATCAAGCTTTTCCCTGTTCACTTCAGTGGTGCTACTTCAGAGGATCCTCAGGAATATCTGGACAGTTGCCACGAGGTTCTTCGTAATATAGGTATTTTGGAGACCAATGGGGTCGACTTCACCGCGTTTCAGATGAGTGGTTCCGCCAAGAAGTGGTGGAGGGATTATTTGTTGACTAGATCAGCTGGGTCACCGCTCTGACTTGGGATCAGTTTTCTCACCTCTTTTTGGAGAAATTTTTGCCTATCACTACCAGAGAAGAGAAGCGTCGTCAGTTTGAGCGTCTTCAGCAGGGCGACATGACCTTTACCCAATATGAGAATTTCTTTATGGATTTTGCTCGGCATTCTATTCTTTTATTGCCCACATAGAGAGAGATAGGGTTAGGAGGTTTATTGAGGGCCTTGCCCAACCCATCAGATTGCAGATGACCAAGGAGACAGGGACTGAGATTTCATTTCAGGATGCGGCCAATGTGGCCAAGAGAGTTCGGACGGTTCTTGGGATGGGAGGTTAGGGGTCAGACAAGAGACCTCGCCATTCTGGTAGACTTAGAGATGCCTCGTCTAGAGGCGGAGATAGTCAGGGTAGAGGCCATTCTTCTAGGACATTTAATTCAGCACTTCATACATCCTATGGTGCCTCAGCTGGTCGTGTCTCTTACTTGCCTTATTCTGATCAGTCAACCCCTATCAGAGCACCTCCTCTTCATAGTTATTATCATGGTCAACCGGTTTGTCAGGATCAGCCTCAGTATCAGGATGGGTGTTATGAGTGTGGTGAGTACGGGCACATTCAGATATTTGTCCGAAATTTTTGGGTAATTAGCCTCAGTACCAGAATTCTCGTGCTATAGTTCTAGCACTAGCTGCAGCACCACCCGCCCAGCCAGCCAGGGGTAGGGGTCAGGTAATCAGAGATAGAGATCAGAATGTTAGAGATGGAGGTCAGCATGCTAGAGGTAGAGGCCAGCCCGTTAGAGTTGGAGGACCACCTGTCAGGGGTCCTCCCGGTGATGCAGTTCAGGGTGGTGGGGCCCAACCCCGATTATATGCATTTACATCCAGACCCAAGGCAGAGTCCTCCGATGTAGTTATCACAGGTACCATTTTAGTTTGTAATAAAGATGTTTTAGTTTTGTTTGATCCGGGGTCTACTTATTCTTATGTATCATCCTATTTTGCCTCGTATTTTGTTGTGCCCCGCAATTCCTTGAGTGCCCCTGTTTATGTGTCTACGTCGGTGGGGGAGGCTATTGTTGTAGATCGTGTTATCGTTCGTGCGTAGTCATTATTGAGGGTCTTGAAACTAGTGTAGACCTTTTGCTTCTTTTCATGGTCGATTTTGATGTCATGTTGGGCATGGATTGGTTGTCACCTTATTATTCCATTTTGTACTGTCACGCCAAGATAATTACTTTAGCTTTGCCGGGATTGTCTCGTTTAGAATGGAAAGGGACTCCTGGTTATTCTCCCAGCAGAGTGATTTCTTATGCCAAGGCTTGTCGCATGGTTGAGAAGGGATGTTTGGATTATTTGTCTCATGTCAATGATTCTGATGCTGGGGTTTCTTCAATAGAGTCAGTGCCTATTGTTCGGGAGTTTACCGAAGTGTTTCCTGCAGACCTGTCAGGGATGCCACCCCACAAGGATATCTATTTTTGTATTGATGTTGCTTCGGGCACTCAACCCATTTCTATTCCTCCATACCGGATGGCCCTGCCAGAATTGAAAGAATTGAAAGAACAGTTGCAAGACCTGCTTGATAAAGGTTTCGTCAGGCCTAGTGTCTCGCCTTGGGGTGCACCGGTTTTGTTCGTAAAGAATAAGGATGGATCAATGAGAATGTGTATAGATTACCGGCAGTTGAATAAAGTTACTATCAAAAATAAGTATCCATTACCGAGAATTGATGATTTATTTGATCAGCTTCAGGGTGCTAGTGTGTTCCCGAAAACTGATCTGAGATCGGGCTACCATCAGTTGAAGATTAGGGCGTCCGATGTTCCTAAAACAACCTTTCGGAAAAGGTATGGGCACTATGAATTTTTGGTTGATGTCTTTTGGCTTGACTAATGCCCAACAACCTTTATGGATTTGATGAATCGAGTTTTCAAGCCTTATCTGGATTCCTTCGTAATTGTGTTCATTGACGATATTCTTATATACTCCCGCAGTCGGGAGGAGCATAAGCTTCACCTCTGTATAGCACTTCAGAATTTGAGGGATAATCAGTTCTATGCAAAAATTTTAAAGTGTGAATTCTGGTTAGATTCAGTAGCTTTCTTGGGTCACATCGTATCAGCAGAGGGTATTCACGTAGATTCTAAAAAGATAGAGGCAGTCAAGAATTGTCCTAGACCCACTTCAGCCACGGAAATCAGGAGCTTATTGGGTTTGGCGGGGTACTACCGTCGTTTTGTGGAGGGGTTCTCGTCCATAGCAGCCCCGATGACTATATTGACTCAGAAGGGTGCCCCATTTAAATGGTCGGATGAGTGTGAGGTGAGATTCCAGAAGCTCAAGACAGCCTAGACTTCAGCACCGGTATTGGTGTTACCATCAAGTTCAGGATATTTCACAGTATATTGTGATTCTTCCCGTGTTGGGTTGGGAGCGATATTGATGCAAGAGGGAAGGGTGATAGCATATGCGTCTCGACAGTTAAAGATTCATGAGAAGAATTATCTTGTTCATGACTTAGAGTTGGCAGCCATTGTTCATGCATTGAAAATATGGAGGCACTATCTTTATGGCATGTTGTGTGAGGTTTACACGGATCATCGTATCCTCCAATACTTGTTCAAGCAAAAGGATCTTAATTTGAGACAGAGGAGATGGATAGATTTATTGAAATATTACGACGTCACTATATTGTAGTATCCAGGAAAGGCCAATGTGGTGGCCGATGCATTGAGTAGGAAAGCAGTAAGTATGGGCAGCCTTGCATGTATTCCAGTCGCTGAGAGACCATTAGCTTCAGACATTCAGACTTTGGATAATCAGTTCGTGAGGTTGGATATTTCGCCCAGCCATGTTCTAGCTTGTACAGTTGCTCGGTCTTCCTTATTCGAGCGTATCGGAGATCGGTAGGATGATGACCCGCACTTGATGGTCCTCAGAAACACCGTTCGACACAGTGGTGCCAAGAAGGTTACAGTTGGAGATGATTGTATTTTGAGGATGCATGGTCGTATATGTGTGCCTAATGTTGGTGGCCTTCGTGAGTTGATCCTTGAGGAGGACCACAGTTCTAAGTATTCTATTCACCCGGGTGCTGCCAAGATGTACCGGGACTTGCGACAGCACTACTAGTGGCGAAGGATGAAAAAGGATATTGTTTCTTATGTGGCTCGTTGTTTGAATTTCCAACAGGTGAAATATGAGCATCAGAGACCCGGTGGTTTACTTCAGCAGATAGATATTCCTAAGTGAAAGTGGGAGCGTATCACTATGGACTTCGTTGTTGGACTCCCAAGGACTCAGAGGAAGTTTGACATTGTTTGGGTTATTGTGGATAAGCTGACTAAGTCAATACATTTCATTCCAGTAGCAAGTACTTATACTTCGGAGCGGTTGGCAGGGATATATGTTCAAGAGATTCTTCGCCTTCACGGTGTGCCCGTGTCTATCATTTCTGATCGACGTACGCAGTTTACCTCATACTTTTGGAGGAAAGTTCAGCGAGAGTTGGGTACCCGAGTTGAGTTGAGCATAGCATTTCATACTCAGACGGACGGGCAGTCAGAGCGTACTATTCAGATTCTAGAGGATATGCTACGCGCTTGTGTTATTGACTTTGGAGGTTCTTGGGATCAATTCTTGCCGTTAGCGGAGTTTTCCTACAATATTGGGTAGAGACTTAGTTCAAGAGGCCTTAGATAAGGTCAAGATTATACAGGATCGACTTCGTACAACTCAGTCTAGGCAAAAGAGTTACGTCGATCGTAAGGTTCGAGATGTGGCATTCATGGTTGGAGAGAGAGTATTACTTCGGGTATCACCCATGAAGGGTGTTATGAGATTTGGAAAGAAGGGTAAGTTGAACCCTAGGTATATCGGGTTGTTTGAGATTCTTGATAGAGTGAGGGAGGTAGCTTATAGACTTTGGTCGCCTCCAGGTTTTATCCTCAGTTCATCCGGTATTCCATGTGTCTATGCTCCGTAAATATCATGGTGACCCGTCCCACATGTTAGATTTTAGCTCTGTCCAATTGGACAAATATTTGACTTATGAGGAGGAGCCGATAGCCATTCTAGACCGGCAGGTTCGTTAGTTGAGATCAAAGAGTTAGCCTTCAGTTCGAGTGCAGTGGAGGGGTCAACCTGTTGAGGCAACTACTTGGGAGTCCGAGTCGGACATGCAGAGTAGATATCCCCACTTGTTTGCTAGTTCAGGTAATTTTCTATGTCCGTTCGAGGACGAAGATTTGTTTTAGAGGTGGAGATTGTGATGACCCAAAGGTTCATCTTATAAATTAAGACTCCATTCAAGGCTCATTAGCCTTAAAAAGACTAATTTTATTTACCTCGATTTGCATGCGCAGTCCGGGCGTGAAATCGGAAAGCTTCTATGTGAAAATATGAAAAATAATAATTTTTGGAATTTAAAATTTGGTTTTAGTTGTCTTGGTTCAACATTTTTAGTGAACGAACCCGGATCCGTGATCCGACGATCTCGGGAGGTCCGCAACAAAATATGGGACTTGGGCGTATGCCCGGAATTGGATTCCGAGGTCCCTGGCCTTAGAAATCAATTTTTGAAAGAAATTATTTTGCTGAATTTTTAAGGAAATAAAGAAATGAATTAATGTTTGAACTCATTGTTATCGGGCCGTATTTTTGTTCCGGAGCCGGGTGTAGGTTTTTTATGATATTTAAATCCTATTTGTGAAATTTGGTGAGAATCGAAGTTGAGTTGACGTGATTCGGACGTCCGAATGAGAAATTGTGAAATTGAAGTGTTCTTGAGAAAAATCATGAGTTTTGAGCTTAAATTCGTAGTTTTAGATGTTATTTTCGTTATTTGATCGCACGAGCAAGTTCGTATGATGTTTTTTGACTTACGTCCATATTTGGTTTAGAGCTCTGAGGGCTCGGGTGAGTTTCGGGTAGGCTTCGAGATGTTTTAAACTTGTAAAATTTGCTGGTGCACTAGTTCTGGTGTGCCCGCACCTGCGAGCCTTTGGCCGCAGGTGCGAGTGCCTTCCCACAGGTGCGGCCCTGGCCAGTGTTCCTTGTTCCGCAAATGCGGACTCCCCGTCGCAGGAGAGGGACCGCAGGAGCAGAAACCCGTCCGCAGATGCGGCCCGAAAGGCCCCGTCCCATTTCCACAAGAGCGACCCCCTATCCGCACGTGCGGATGCGCAGATGCAGCCTAAGCACCGCAGGTGCGCGGGTCGGGCAGTGAGTTCACTTTAATTAGAACTACAACCTCTTTTCTTCATATTTTTTGAACTAAAAAGACCTAGAAGCGATTTTCAACCCACAAGTTCATACCCAAAATGTTGATAAATAATTCTAAACTCTTTTCTTTCAATTACCCAATGTTTTTCGTCACTTTTCAATAAAAAATTAAGAATTTTCATGGTAGAAATTAGGGGATTGGGTACAATTAGAGAATTTTGTAAAAATCGAATTTTGACCTCGAATTGGGGTCGGTTTTCGAAACTAATTGCATATTCGGGCTCGAGGGTGAATGGGTAAACAGTTTTGGTCCGAACACCGAGTTTGGACCAAGCGAGCCCAGGGTCGGATTTTAACTTTTTTACGAAACATAGGAAAATAATGATTTTCCAGTAAAGTTAGTTCCTTTAGCATAAATTAATGATATTAAACTAATTTTGATTAGATTCGAGCGGGATAGAGGCAAATTCGAAAGGGAAGCGGTAATTGAGCAGTGAGTGGCCTGCGAATTTGAGGTAAGTGCTTGGTTTAACCTTGACTTGAGGGAATACGAATCCCCAACTTAATTTCTATGTGAAATTACATGTGTGTGATGTATAGGTGTGGTGACGAGTATCTGTGCACCCCAAAATTATCTGCTTAACATGACCCCTTTCCCCGTTTCGACTTAATTGTTTCATGATCATTGATGTTTATATGTCGATTTGGATTCATTAACTTATTGTTAAGTATTGTTTCAAGTATTTTGGAAGTGTTGGTTGTTCTCTTGGTTTTGTTATGTTACATAAGGATTGAGCTGGAATTTTACGATATGTATATAATTTTCGGTTGGTTTCGTTGTGAAATGATAATTTATGAAGTTTATGAGTTTTACAGCTTGTGTTTACAATTGTTGATACAAAAAATATTGTGAAAGGCTTGACCTGAATTGTGAAAGTTTTCGTAAATAAACTGATATGATATGTCTGGAGGGAGCGGGTTGCACGCCGCAACAAGGAGTGATAAGGGTGGACAAGTGGGATCG
>ML326029.1:0-11234 GCA_005239505.1 Nicotiana paniculata | reverse complement strand
CGCCCACCGAAAATCGCCTACCGGTGGCGGACGACCTCCAATCAACCCCAACTTCTCACCTGAGAATCCCCAGCATACCCTCTACCACCTCCCATTGCTGGTTTCCCTAAAAACCCAGTCGATTTGCACCAGTTTTAGATCTAAGAAATCTGAAAATCCCAAAAACTACTCCCCGGCCGATTCGAGAATAATCAATGGTTCAGACCTTCATGGGTCGATTGCTATTAACTAGAGCAATCGATTCATGAAGGTTTGATTCATTTTCAAACCCCACTGGATCCGGTAAGGTCCAACTACCTCCTTTCTCTTTCCCGGCCAAAAAAACCCTTTTTACGGGTATCCCCTCTTCCCCTTCTAACTGTCTTTGTTCTATTAGCATGGATATGTCATAGTTTAATTATTTTTGTTGTATCACTGTTTAGATCTTTTGTTTTCTTTCGTCGCTTTCTTCCACCTGTTAGTTTAAACTCTAAATGTGCTTCGTGACAGTCATGTCTTGATTTTATTCTCGTTAATTAAGAAAAATGTAATAGCGTAATTAAAACTTTTCTATATATACTTTTAGTTGTAATAAGGACTGGACTGTACACTTAATTTCAGTTTTATTCATGTTTTCCTAAAATTCTAATTTACAGTCTATCTATTCTGAAAATGACATTAGGCAAAGAACGTATGTGAAATCTGTAAAAAACACTTCGCTGGATCTAAAAAAAAAATGGTTGTCTCAAAGTGTAGTTAGAGTTTCGACATAAATAAAGTCAATAGATTATCTTTAGTCTATTTTATGTCTTATAAATCGGCGAAAAATCAATGTATACATGTGTGAATTTTAAGCCTTTAGAAACATGAGATCAGTTTGTTTTAAATTGATAAGAATCATTGTCTCAAAATTAATAAGACTGCCTGTGGTTCGATCTTTTTGCTAGAAATCAAAAAAGCTCTTAAAGTAGCATGATTTTGCCTTACCAATCCATTTAGAAAAAAAAAAATAAAAAAAAAAAAATATATATATATATATATATATTTTATAACAAAACTCTCTGCCAAAATGACACTTTTTGAAAAAATTTATGTGGTCTTAATTAAAAAGAACGAATGTGCAGGATGATGAAAAATTTTCTGTGGTCTTAATTAAAAAGAACGAATGTGCAGGATGAATACAGTTGAAAACATCCCCTTCAAATCAGTCAAGGAAATCCCTCTAGTACTCCATATGTGGTGGAGCAACTTGGGGGAAACCAGTAGAAAGTCTGTTATAAAAGCTTTAGGGGGACTTATTGGTCTTTTAAAGATCAAGCCGAGGTTGGACATCGTTGAGGCTCTAGTGCCGTTCTGGGATCCCGCCCACAATGTATTCCACTTTTCGGACTTTGAATTGACACACAAGCTAGAGGAAATAGCGGGGTACGCTGGTCTCAATGACAATCTTAGAAGTCAGTACCCAGTGGCACCCAGGGCGGTGACTCCCCACAAGTTTTTGGATCTGTTGAACATTAGACGGGACGTTCAAGACCCAAACTTGTCCGAAGGCTTCTGCACTTTCTACTTTCTTTACAAACGTTATGGAGATCCCCAGGGTTATGAGGCTAACAACACTGGTCTAACTCAGAAAGATCAGGCTAAATGGGAAGCCCGCCGGGGGCTAGCTTTTGTGGTAGCATTCTTGGGCACCTTGATCTGCCCAAGAAGTGACGGATGCATACACATCGAACTTGTGGGAATAGAAGACTTCATGATGAAAAAGTCCAATGGCACACTGATACCGATGGTCTTAGCCGAGATTTACCGTGCTCTGACAGTTTGCCAATCTGGGGGAAAATTCTTTGAGGGGTGCAACCTGCTCCTACAAATCTGGCTGATCGAACACCTCTGTCACCGCCCGGGCTACATGAACTACGGTTTAACCGGTTTGAACTGCATCGAGGAGCATGGTACTCGGGTAAAAGGCCACCAATTCCCTGAAGGCACGGAAGCTTGGCACTCATACTTGAGCTCACTGACTGCCAACCAAATCGAGTGGACGTTCGGGTGGCTCCCTCTCAACGAGGTTATCAATATGTCTGCTGAGGTTTGCTATCTCCTGTTAATGGGACTGCGAAGCATTCAGCCATATGCCCTGTACCGGGTCTTACGCCAGTTGGGGAGGCAACAGGGTGTTCCCCATGATGAGGATTTAAGCCAACAAGCCATCGAGTTATGCCCAAGAGCTGCATTCCCTGAAGGCAGAGTCTGTCAAATTTGGAATGAGTGTAGGTTTTTAGAACCTCAAACTCGAGTGAGAGACTTATCCAAAGGGGAAGTGGAACACGCCTACACCTCTTGGTATGGTGTAAGAGACAGGGAGCATCAAGATCAAGAACGACCCGCAAAGAGACCCCATGTACAACAACTCGCCGAGCAAACTCAAGAGCATTGGTCTTGGTTAGAAAAAGAGAACAACTACCGAGCCACCATAAGCAAATTGGAGGCCCAGGTCAGGGAAATCAAGTTCGAAAACATTCTACATACTGCCTCAATCGAAGGGGAGAAAAATAGATTAGCCCAAGAAAATGAAGTCCTCCGGTCCCAGATACAGGAACTGAAAACAGCTGCTGAGAACCCAGAAAGAAGCAGGACCAATGAAAGGCTTATCAACAGCCTAAGGCATAAAGTATGTAGCTATGGGAATGAGTTAGACAAAGCTGAAGAAGAACTGGCCGAAGTCCGGGAAAGATTGACGAGAAGTGCAGAAGAAAGAACAAAATTTGTTCAGATACTAAAAAGGAAATATGACCAGGAAGTCGTGGGCTTGAAAGAAAAATTGTCCGTCGTCGAGAACGAGATGAACAAACAGGCAAAAAGGTTAAAAACAGAGAGGGAACAGCGCTATGCCATGATGGATCTGTTAGAAAAAGAGTTGCAACAATGGCAAGAACAGAGTCACAAGGATGTCCAAACTTTAGAAGCGAGATCCCAACAAATCGGGCGCCTGCTTCAAGAGAAGGGTATTATCAGGCGAAGGGTCCAAGAGATAGCTGACTACATCGTCACCAGATGTCAGGAATGCGAAGATATGACTCGGACCACTTTCTTCTCAGCAGTTATGGTCTTCGTCCACAAGATAATGGACGACCTTTACCGCCTCTGACAAGACATAGCACGCAGGCCCTGGCAAGGCCGAATGATGCCCCACCGGCCCCTGGAGCAACGGAAGCACTAATGTATTCTTGATATTTTCGAGTCTGTACTTCACTTTTCTAGTCGTAGTCATATGTTGAGTCCACGGTAATCTTTATATTTTCGAAAATATGTGTCAAGTCTGTTTTGCAAACTCTGTAATTCCAAAAATGGGCTGTTAATTTTCTGTAATCAAAAGTGTTTATTTAATGAATGGAAAATTTTGGAATGAAGCCTTTAGAAAATGATATATGCATCTCTTTGGATTTTGCTAGCATGAACTACGTGATGATCTGGTTCACGTGGCGCCGTGATACGTAGGCAATCCACATAGGTTTCGATCATAACCATAAGAAAGGAAACCGAGCGAGGAAATAAATAGCAGACGCAATAACAAAGGAAAGGAAAAAAAATAATAAAAGAAAAACAAACCAAGAGATAAAGCTGGGATGAAATACACAACTGTGGCAAAGACATATAGAAAGGCATCAAGTGCATTGCATACCCCGTACGTGCGATTTGCCAATGTGATAAATGTTTTAAACTAACGTTTTGATGGTTCAATCTGTAAGGTATTTTAAGGTGGTTGGTTTTGCGGTAACCTAGCTTCCCACCCTTACTTCACTAGATCAAAGGGGAGCATAGAAATGACATCTGAAAGTCACTTTCCAATCGTCAACTCCACCGTGGAAGACCTAAATCCAGTCATCCCAACATCTGAGTCCGCAACAGTTGAAGAGAACAGGACTCTGCGTTGCCGCATGCTGGAAATGTGGGACGCATGGTCCAATGGTAGGGAACCACCCAGTACCATCCCGGGTTTCCCAGAGTTAATCCCCAGGGCGGGAGGGACGTCCAACATCCCCATAAGCTACCCATCCACACCATTTGGATATCCAACTATGACGGCTCATTTTGCCGGAAGGCCTTCTGAGGTTCGCCCCCAGGCCTTGTTTTCTGGTGTGTCTTCCAACATTTTCACCGCACCACCAATCTCCTCCACGACCCCACCAACTGTCTTCGGGCCAAGTTTTGAGCCGCCAGCATTCACATTCCAAACACCATCCATCCATTAGGATACCGCTCATGCTACTCCCAATGCATATCCCCAACAAACTCAGCCCGAGTTCACTTTGGGACAGGATAATAAAAACTTCGAGAACGAAGAATTAACTCGGAAAATGAAGAGTATTGAACAGAGCCTCAAAAATATACAGGGGTTGAGCGGTCAGAAAAGTGTCTCCTATGCAGATTTGTGCATGTTCCCGCACGTCCATCTGCCTCTCGGATTCAAAACCCCCAAGTTCAAAAAATATGACGGACATGGAGACCCCATAGCCCATCTGAAAAGGTACTGCAACCAGCTCAGGGGATCAGGTGGGAAGGGGGAACTTCTCATGGCGTATTTTGGAGAAAGTTTGACGGGAATTGCATCAGAATAGTACCTGGACCAGGATATATCCCGTTGGCACATATGGGATGAGTTGGCACGGGACTTTGTCCATCAAAAAGAAACCCTCAGAGAGTTTCTGAGAGTACGCCATCAAATGGCGTGAGCAAGCCTCCAGGGTCAAACCTCCGATGGATGAGGTTGAAATGGTTAGCATTTTTCTACAAGCACAGGAAGCTGATTACTTCCAAAATATGATGTCTGCCATGGGCAAACCATTCCCGGAAGAAATTAAAATAGGAGAAATGGTGGAGAACGGGCTAAAAACTGGTCGTATCCTGAGACAATCTGCCATAAGAGCGACCTCTCAGGCCATCCAAAGCGGATCCGGGGTTGCGGCCAACAGGAAAAAGAAAGAAGAAGGGGCCATGATGGTTTCTGATGTCAGGAAACCTCGACAATACCCACGCCCATTTCCTAAAGCTTCCCAGCATTACTATCCTCACCAAGATACAGCTTATGCTTCGCCCCTTTTTCCCTATGCGATAATGAACGCTCAACCACATCCAAGGCAGTCACAATAGTACAATCAGAATAGAAATCCACCCCCGAAAAATAACTATCGTCCCCAGCTCCATATAATCAACGCCCGGCTCAAAATAGCTACCCGTACAATGCCTACCCTAGAGATCCACCAAGGAGACTTAATTTCACTCCCATCGGGGAGCCGTATTCCAGCCTCTTCCCAAATTGGTCCAGATGGGGCTCCTACAACCCGTACCTCCAAACAGGAAAAATCCCCAATCACCATCATATATACAGGGTACCAGTTGTGCTTACCATTACGGAGCAGAAGGGCACGACACGGATGATTGTTGGACCCTCAAAAGGGCCGTGGAAATCCTTATAGAACAAAACAAAGTGGTTTTAAGGGACGAAGAAGCTCCCAATGTGACAAACAATCCACTGCCCGCTCACAATCATGGGCCCGTCATCGGCATGATTTGTGAGGACCATGATTTCGATCCAACTCTGAAGGCCATCATCGCCATCGCAGATGTCGAAAGAAAACCCAAGACGGCACCCAATCCAGCCAAGGAGATGAGAAAGAGTAACCCTGTCCTCCAGGTCACGAAGCAGACTGAGACTGGGACAAATAAGGGACCCTCTAAAGATGTTCTCCTTTACATCCCCAAGGCACACAGGAAAGAACAAAGTGTGTTGAGACCTCCCAGAAGGTTACAATTCAACAGGGCAATAATGAATGGCTCAAAAATATATGTCCTGAAGGGGACGTATGCGGCGCGGGGGCCAATAATTTCCCCCTGGATGAATGAGCCCGTGGTTATTAGCCGCGTTGTAAACTCCCATAAAGAATACTACTGTCATCCCATGGAATTACCGCCAGACAGTGGTGACATACAAAGGGAAAGAGATTACCAGGGAAACACGCGATATAAACTCTTCAGAGAAATACCTCGACCTGGAAGAGCTAAACAAAAGCAAGTTGAAACGCTTTCTGCCCAAAAGGCCGATCAGTGCTGGAGAGGCAGAAAAATTCTTCAAGATATGAAAACCTCTGAATACGCCATAATCGAGGAGCTCAGGAAATCCCCCGCCCAGGTCTCGCTTCTGTCCTTGTTGGTGAATTCAAGCGAGCATCAGAAGATCCTGATCAAAACCCTCAACGAAGCATACGTTCTGGCCAACACCACGGTCAAGCAAATGGAGAGGATAGCAGAACGATTTTTTGAGGTCAACCGGATTTCGTTCAGCAAGAATGATTTGCCCCCGGAGGGGGACACCCACAACAAAGCTCTCCACCTAACTGTTAAATGTGAAGGTTACTACGTGAAGAGAGTTATGATGGACGGTGNGGTGGGTCTGGGGTTGACATTTGCCCTCTATCAACCTTACAAAGAATGGAGATCGGGACTGAAAGAATCAGGCCCAACAATGTGTGCGTCCGTGCATTCGATGGTATCAAAAGAGACATGATCGGGGAGATTGATTTGGTTTTGACAATCGTCCCTATAGACTTCAAAGTAACATTCCAGGTCATGGATATGGATACTTCCTACAATTATCTCTTGGGAAGGCCTTGGATCCATGCGGCGGGGGCAGTGCCATCCACTCTCCACCAGATGGTTAAGTTCGAATATGAGGACCAGGAAATCGTGGTCCATGGGGAAGACGAGCAATCCATTTACAGGGACCCGTTAGCCCCATGCCTGGAAGCAAGAGAGGGCAGTGAGCACATAGTCTACCAGGCTTTCGAGATTGTGGTTGCGGACCAGCATGAGGAAGGAACCTCATGCCCTCAACCCTTCCTCTCAAACGCATCAATTATGGTTGCTAGTGACATGATCAAACATGGGTACACACACGGAAAAGGGCTCGGGATGTCCTTGCAAGGCATTAAATAACCCGTCACTTTTCCTGCCAATAAAAAGGTTTTTCGGCATAGGGTTTCAAGCTACCCCAGACGATGAACTATGGGCTGACCAACGCAAGAAAAATGGTTGGGTATTGCCTCAGCCAATCCCACATATCACCGCATCATTTCTCAAGCCAAAATACGTGGAAGAAGAAGAAAAGGTTTNTCTAACCTCGAAATAATGAATCAAGAACTGGAATATGACGAAGAAGAGGCTTTTAGGGAAATAAATCGAGAATTGGAACAATTCGAGAATAAGCCTAAGCCAAACTTAAACGAAACGGAACCCGTTAACTTGGGCAGTGAAGAAGAGATTCGAGAAACCATGATAAGAGTCCATGCGGATGAAAAGACTAAAGATGCCTTGATTCAACTCCTATTAGAATTCAAGGACGTATTTGCTTGGTCCTACGACGACATGACCGGACTAAGTATGGACTTGGTGGTGCACAAATTGCCAACCTACCCCGGTCATCCACCGGTCCAACAAAAGCAGAGGAAGTTCAAAACAGACATGAGTGACAAGATCAAAGAAGAGGTCGCTAAACAACTAAAGGATGGAGTAATCCGAGTGGTCCAATATACCACCTGGTTAGACAATGTGGTTCCGGTGCCTAAAAAGAACGGAAAGGCTCGAGTATGTGTCGACTACCGAGATCTAAATAAAGCCAGTCCCAAAGATAATTTTTCGCTGCCAAATATACACATCTTAGTGGACAATTGTGCCAAACATGAGGTACAGTCTTTTGTCGATTGCTATGCCGGATATCACCAGGTGTTGATGGATGAAGAAGATGCAGAAAAGACAGCCTTCACTACACCCTGGGGAACATACTGTTACCGGGTCATGCTGTTTGGTTTAAAAAATGATGGGGCTACTTTTATGAGGGCCATGACCGCCATATTTCACGACATGATATATCAGGAGATTGAGGTGTACGTGGATGATGTGATCCTTAAGTCCAGAACCCAAAATGACCATGTGCAGCATTTGAGGAAATTCTTCAAACGCCTGCGCAGATATAATTTGAATTCAAACCCAGCCAAATGCGCTTTCGGAGTTCCATCCGAAAAATTACTGGGATTTATAGTCAGTCGACGGGGCATCGAGCTGGACCCAACAAAGATAAAATCTATCCCGGATCTCCCACCCCCAAGAACCAAGAAGGAAGTCATGAGTCTGTTGGGTAGGTTGAATTACATCAGCAGGTTCATCGCTCAGTTGACCTCCACATGCGAGCCTATATTCAAGCTATTGAAAAAAGATGCGGCCATCGAATGGACAGACGAGTGCCAGGGTACTTTTGACAAGATCAAAGAATACCTGTCTAATCCTCCAGTGTTAGTCCCACTAGAACCAGGGAGGCCTTTGTTCCTATACCTGACGGTGCTAGAAAATTCCTTTGGGTGTGTTCTCGGGCAACACGATGCAACCGGGAAGAAAGAGCAAGCCATTTATTACTTAAGTAAGAAGTTCACAAACTACGAGGCCAAGTATTCTCAGTTAGAAAGGACCTGTTGCGCTCTAACTTGGGTGGCTCAGAAGCTCAGACATTATCTGTCGGCTTACACCACCTACCTCATCACGAGGCTGGATCCTTTGAAGTACATATTCCAAAAGCCAATGCCCACTCGGAGATTAGCCAAATGGCAAATCTTGCTCACAGAATTCGATATTGTCTATGTCACTCGCACGGCTATGAAAGTTCAAGTATTGGCCGATCATCTAGCTGAAAATACGGTCGATGATGAATACCAGCCTTTGAACACTTATTTTCCGGATGAAGAAATCAATTCCATCAAAGTAATCTCGCAAGGCGCTGACACCTGGAAAATGTTCTTCGACGGGGCAACCAATGCGAAAGGTATCGGGATAGGGGAAATCTTGATTTCATCTGCGGGACAACACTACTGAATATGAAGCTTGTATAATGGGCATGAACATGGCCGTTGACATGGATGTAGAAGAATTGTTGATCATGGGGGACTCCGGTTTGGTAATTAAGCAGGCTCAGGGAGAGTGGGAAACTCGAGAGGTTAAACTCCTTCCCTACAGGCAGCATGTGGAGAATCTTAGTAAACGATTCAAAACCGTCGAGTTTAGGTATAATCCTCGGTGCCAGAATGAGTTAGCTGATGCCTTGGCCACCCTAGCTGCAATGCTACAATGTTCGCATAGACCCATTGGGATCCAAATCAAGGAGAGACATGGTTACTGCAACACGGTCGAAGTAGAGTCTGATGTCCAACCATGGTATTATGATATTAAAAGATTTTTAAAGACAAAAGAATATCCCGAGCAGGCCAACGGGGACCAAAAGAGAACCATCCGAAGGCTCGCCAGAAGTTTCTTCCTAAGTGGGGAAGTACTGCATAAAAGGACACTCGATCTAAATCTGTTAAGATGTGTAGACGCCAAAGAAGCCGAAAAGATCATGGGCGAGGTCCACTCAGGAGTATGTGGTCCCCATATGAATGGGTACGTCCTCGCGAAGAAAATTTTGTNATCTATCGTTTTGGTATCCCAAAAACTATCATTATCGACAACGCCGCAAATCTAAACAGTAACTTGATGAGAGAGGTGTGTGAACAGTTCCAGATAACACACCGCAACTCGACCCCTTACTGGCCCAAAGCAAATGGCGCCGTTGAAGCAGTAAATAAAAACATCAAGAAAATTCTCAGGAAAATGATTCAAACATCTAGAAAATGGCATGAAAAGTTTCCTTTTGAATTGTTGGGATACCACACGACCGTGCGTACATCGGTGGGAGCTACCCCTTACCTATTGGTTTATGGCAGGGAACCGTGATACCCGCTGAAGTTGAAATTCCTTCCCTTCGGGTTATTGTCGAAGCAGAAATTGAAGACAATGAGTGGGTCAAGACCCGACTGGAGCAATTAACTCTGATTGATGAGAAAAGAATGGCCGTAGTATGCCACGGACAATTATACCAGCAAAGAATGGCCCGCACTTACAACAAGAAAGTGCGACCTAGGAACTTCGAGGTAGGGCAACTCGTTTTAAGACGTATCCTCCCACACCACGAAGAAGCGAAAGGAAAATTCGCCCCAAATTGGAAAGGTCCATACATCATAAGGAAATTGCTACCAAAAGGAGCGTTATACCTGGGAGAAATCAAAGGGAATGACCCCGAAACGGCTGTCAATGCAGATGCCGTCAAAAGGTACTATGTTTGATCCTCTATATATCTGCAAGTGTTCTCCGCTTGGGATGACGAAGGCTCTAATTCTTGCTACCCAAATAGCATTAATCCTTTTGCAAACCCTTTGAGCCGGTTACTCTTATTTGATTACCCTCTTTGGAACCCGAAGTTCTTATAAAAAAAAAATCAAAAAGAAACAAAAACAACAACAAAAGTTTCCTGAACTACGTTCGACTTGATTCCGAAAGGATACGTAGGCAGCCTCTCCCTGGGGTTCAGTCACGCCAAAATAAAAATTTCACATTTCCCCAAGAGTTTAAGCTGGGGAAAATGCTATGATCAGCGACATTTGCGCATGAAAGGTTCCAAAGCTGTAGCTCAATCCAAATTCTTTTCACCAAAAACCCTGTTCAAGTCCTTCCGATCAATCAGCATAGATGTCCAAAATTGGAAGATACAGTTGTTCGGAGTAGATACAAGCAGTGAGAGAAATTAAAATGAGAGAGTCTTATCGGTGAAAACTCATACGGGCACTGTAAGGCGTCGGTGAGTGGAGAAATTGAAAATAAGAGAGTCTTGTTAGTGAAAACTCGCAAAGAGCACTACAAGGCGACGGTAAGAAGAAAAATGAGAGAGTTTAGTTGGTGAAAGCCCGCAAAGGGCGCCACTGATCGAAAAGGATAATAGGTCACTGACATGGACACAGTCCGGAGCAAGGTTTCTCAATCTCGAGATAATGATCGTGATGAATTTCTGAGAGTCGGACGGTTTACACGGATCAGGAATCAAGTCCAAAAAGCATGTCATGTTCATTGAAGTCCGCATGCACTCCAGATAAGTCCTTCCTTCCTTCCCCCGAAAGGGATACCTTTCATTTTAACTCATTATCCATTCTGTCGTTTATTGTTTCTCAATCCCTTTAGGTCTAACTCTATTCCTGAAATAAGACAAAGAAAGGATGGAAAAACTGATTTACAGGGTTCTCATTTGACGCGAGCCAACATACAAAGGGAACCAAGCCTCAGGGGCATCGAGTCGATCTCGACTGGCCGTAGAGGCCGATGTTTCAAACTCAAAACCTTGA
>ML326027.1:0-45045 GCA_005239505.1 Nicotiana paniculata | reverse complement strand
CCCCCCCCCCCCTCCAGGAATTTCTAGCTATTTCAGAGGCTTGGTGACCGAGGAGGACCAAGCAGTGATGAATGTTGTGGGGTTCGCTTGCCTGTTTAATGAGTCTCAACACACTCCTAATCAGGTAACTTCGAGAGTCTCTTCCTTATTTCTTCTAAACTTAGAAGTGTAGGTTATTCTAACATCTTCTTCCTTGCTTGCAGGCTTCGGTGTTGCATCACGAGGCTTTCCTCAAAATTCCTGAGGAGCGTGAGGATGAGGTCTGGGACCTCACTGAGAAAAGTAATACCTACATGCTTCTCAATGAGAAGCTTCAGGACGATTTAGTTGCAGATAGGGATGAACACACCAATATGGCCGAGCAGGTATTCCGAGTAATTCACGATAGTGAAGATAAGTTGGAGATTACAACTAACGATCTGCTTCTACAGGTCCGATAAATCCATCGTCGATTCTTGTTGTCCACCTGCAAGTGTTAGTATGAAATAAAAAAGGAAAATAGAAAGGGGTCGTACCTTAGCAGTAATATCGTTTTAGGTGAGATATGTTTCAATTGCTCGACAGTTATTCTCCAATCATCGTTCCGAGCTTGTAGGACCCCTTTTCGATGACCTCAAGAATCTGGTAAGGTCCTTCCCAGTTCGGACCCAATTTTTCTTCGTTTAGATTTCGGGTATTAAGGGCGACTTTCCTTAGCACTAAGTCCCCAACGTTGAAATACCGAAGATTGGCTCTTCGATTGTAGTATCTCTCGATATGTTATTTTTGGGCAACCAATCGGACAATAGCGACTTCACACCTTTCATCCAATAATTCTAGGCCTGTATTTATGGCCTCGTTGTTTGACTCCTTTATTGCATATCGGAATACTCGGTTCTCCGACCTCGACAAATATTAGATCTTCGGTGCCATAAACTAATGAGAAAGGGGTATCCCCGGTACTAGACTTTGATGTTCTGCGGTATGCCCAAAGAACTTTGGGTAGAATTTCCTATCACTTTCCTTTGGCGTCGGTTAGCTTCTTCTTAAGATTTTGGATGATGGTTTTGTTGGTCGATTCCGCTTGCCCGTTCCCGCTGTGATGATAAGGTATTGATATGATTCTTTTGATCTTGTGATCCTCGAGAAATTTATTCATATTGCTGTCGATGAACTGCTTTCCATTATCGTACACAATCTCGGAGGGCATCCCGAATCGACATATGATGTGATCCAAAATGAAGTCGATGAATTTCTTTTCCCTAACTTTATCGAAAGCATGTACTTCAACCCACTTAGAGAAATAATCAATCATAAATAAAATAAATTGATCTTTACCTAGGGCCCATGGAAGAGGTCCAACGATGTCCATTCCCCACTTCATGAATGACCACGGGGATAAGACTGAATGGAGTTGTTCCCCGTTTGGTGAATCATCAATGCATGTCTTTGGCACTTGTCGCATTTTCGAACAAACTCCTTCGCATCTTTCTCCATGTCGATCCAGTAGTATCCGGATCTGATTACTTTGTGGACCAATGATTCGACACCTGAATGATTTCCGCAAGTGCCCTCGTGAACTTCCTCAGAACATATTCAATATCTCCCGGTCCTAGACATATTGCTAGTGTACCATCAAACATCCTTCTGAACAAGGTTCCGTCTTCGGACAAGATGAATCGTACTGCCTTTGTGCGCAGGGTTCTCAATTCTTTTGGATCTGAGGGAAGCTTATCATTCTTCAAATACTCTATGTATTAGTTTCTCCAATCCCAGGTCAAACTTGTGGATTTTATCTCGGCGTGGCTTTCTTCGACCTCTGACCTCATGAGCTGCACGACAGCCCCCGAATTGAGTTTGTTGTCTTCGATCGATGACCCTAAGTTTGCTAGGTCATCGACCTCACTATTCTGATCTCGAGGCACTTGGTCCAAAGTCCATTCCTTGAATCAGTTTAAAGTTACTTGTAGCTTATCCGATTATCTTTGCATTCGTTCTTCTCGAACTTCAAAGGTTCCGTTAACCTGATTCACCACGAAGAGGGAGTTGCATTTAGCTTCTATCACCTCTACTCCCAAGCCTTTGGCTAGTTCGAGACCTGCAATCATTGCCTTATATTCGGCCTCTTTGTTAGTCAATTTTACAGTTCTAATAGATTGTCTAACCACGTTACATGTGGGTGGTTTTAGCACGATGCCGAGTCCGGACCCCTTTGCGTTCAAAGCACCGTCCGTAAAGAGGGTCCAGATTCCCGAGTATGTACCCGAATTCACTAATAGTTCTCTTTCAACCTCAGGTACTAGGACCGGCGTGAAGTCAGCCACGAAGTCAGCCAAGGTTTGAGACTTAAATTGTTCGGGGTCGATATTCAATATCATACCCGCTGATTTCTACGGCCAGTTTGGCCAACCGTCCCGAAGGCTCGGGCTTATGCAAAATATTTCTAAGTGGATAAGTTGTTACAACACATATGGGGTGACATTGAAAGAATAGTTTTAGTTTCCTAGAGGCGCTTATCAAAGCGAGCACCAATTTTTCTATAGGTGGGGATACCTAATTTCGGCCTCACCTATGGTCCGACTAACATAATAGAAAGGAAATTGCTTACCTCGTTCTTCTCGGACCAGGACTCCACTTACCGCTATCTCCAATAATTCTAGATACAAGTAAAGTTGTTCATCTTCCCTCGGTGTGTGAATCAGCGGCGGGCTCGATAAGTACCGTCTAAGCTCCTCCAAGGCCTATTACTATTCCGGAGTCCATGTGAAGTTATTCTTCTTCTTTAGTAACGAGTAGAACCAATGACTCTTATCGGAGGACCTTGATATGAATCTCTCCAGGATGGCTATGCACCCGATTGTACGGCCTTTACGTTGTCTACTACCATGATGTCCTTACTAGATTTGATCTTGTCGGGGTTGATGTTGGATACCATGAAACCGAGAAATTTGCCTGAACCGACCCCGAATGCGCATTTTTTCAGGTTTAACTTCCTGTTGTATTTCTTTAATATACTTAAAGTTTCCTGAAAATGCTTCAAATGGTCCTCTGCTCGCAGGGACTTAACTAGCATGTCATCCATATAAACTTCCATAGATTTCCCTATTTGTTCTTTGAACATCCAGTTACTAGGCATTGATTAGTGTCACCAACATTTTTTAATCCGAATGGCATTACATTATAGCAGTAGGTACCATACTTAGTGATGGACGAGGTACTTTCCTGATCTTCCGGGTTCAACTGTATTTGGTTGTACCCAGAATATGATCGAGAAAACTGAGGATCTCGTGGCTGGCCGTGGCATCGATCATGCGATCGATATTAGGCAAGAAAAAGAATCCTTGGGGCATGCTTTATTTAGGTCTTTGTAATCTACACACATTCTAAGTTTGTTTCCCTTCTTAGGGACTACTACTACGTTTGATAACCATTCGGGATATTTTACTTCCCGAATGGACCCTATTTTAAGAAGTTTGGTTACCTCGTCTTTGATGAAAGCATGTTTGACCTCGGACTGGGGTCTTCTTTTTTGCTTCACCAGATGGAACTTCGAGTCCAGGATTAGCTTATGGGTGGTGATTTTTGGTGGGATCCCTGTCATATCGAGATGGGACCAATCAAAGCAATCCATGTTAGTCTTAAGGAATTGAATAAGTTTTCTCCTGAGCTCGGGAGTCAGCCACGTGCCCAAGTATATCTTTTGTTGGCTGATGTTCAGTCAGTATGACTTGTTCCAGATCTTCGACCGTTGACTTGGTGGCGTCGGAATCATCAGGGACTATGAAGGATAGAGGGACCCCATAATCATCATCCTCGTCAGTCCCCTGCTTCTCCGATTGGGCCGAGGCCGATGTCTATAGTTGCTATTTGGCCTCCTGTTTTCCCTTCGAATTTGACCCTTTCATTGATGAGAGTTCCGATATCGGTATCACTTTATCGACGACAAACATTTCCTTGGCATAGGGTTGCTCCCCGTAAACTGTTTTGACTCCCTCTTATGTCGGGAATTTTAAAACATGGTGAAGGGTCGATGTCACTGCCCTCATGTTGTGGATCCACGGCCTTTCGAACAGGGCGTTATACCTCATATCGCCCTCGATCACATGGAACTTCGTCTGTTGGATGGTCCCAACCACGTTCACTGGAAAATTTATCTCACCTTTGGTGGTTTCGCATTCCATGTTGATGCCGTTTAGTACTCAGGCCGCGGGCACAACCTGATCATGTAGGCCGAGTTGTTCTACAACCCTCAATCAAATGATGTTGGCCGAGCTACCTGGATCAATTAAAACACGTTTAACTTGAGTCTTATTCATAAGTACAAATATTACCAGTGCGTCGTTATGGGGTTGCATGATGCCTTTTGCGTCCTCGTCATTGAAAGACAAGGTTCCTTCTGGTACGTAATCCCGAGTTTGCTTCTCCCTTATGATCGATACCTTGGTGCATTTTAATATTGTTCCTTGGGGAATATCTACCCCTCCAACAATCATGTGAATGACGTGTTGCGGTTTTTCTTGTTCGTTCAGTCTCTTGGAATTTCTGTTTCTGAAATGATTCTTGGCTCGATCACTTAAGAATTCCTGAAGATGCCCGTCGTTGAACAACCGGGCTACTTCCTCCTTTACTGTCTGCAATCTTCTGTTTTGTGGCAATGGGTGCCATGACTTGCACATCTGGTTGGGATTTCTCTGGGCTGGATCGATCTGCAGAGGTCGAGCCCATCTAGTATCCTTGATGCATCCGATAGCCGATACAACGGCGGATGCATCAACGTTGAAGTTATATTCTGACAGTCGTGGTGCTTCTCTAGGCCCAACATTCCTGTCAAAACCATTCTTGCTCATGATCCCTCGAGAACTCTGGCCTTGATCATTTCTCCATTCACCTCGAACAGGGTTGCGCCCAGGTCCATTGCCTCTACGATCTCCATTATATGGCTGGTAACGATCCCTATTCGATCGTGGTTCTCGGTCGATTTCCCTTTTGACTCTATCGACAGGCTTGATAGGATAAATGGATCCGGAAGGTATCCCTAGCTGGACGTCTTCGACTCTAATCTTTGATTGGTACCGATTATGCACATCGGCCCAGGTAACAACGGGGTATTCAATCAAGTTCTGCTTCAATTGCTGTGAAGCCAATAAGATTCATATATTTAGTCCTTGAGTGAAGGCTTGCATGGCCCAATCATCAGCGACATGTGGTAGATCCATTCATTCTGTTTGGAACCGAGACACGAGCTCTCTGAGCATCGCATTATCATTATTCTTTACCTTGAAGAGGTCCGACTTCCTAGTCTCGACCTTTATGGCTCCGACATACAAAAGACTTTGCAAGCATGGCAAAAAAATCAATGGAGTTGGGTGGCAAATTATGGTACCATATAATCACTCCCTTTGATAGGGTCTCCCCGGATTTCTTCAATAATACAGACTCGATCTCGTCGTCCTCCAAATCATTCCCCTTAATCGCACATGTATAGGAAGTGACATGCTCATTGGGGTCGGTTGCTCCATTATACTTGGAAAATTCTGGCATTCGAAACTTCTTGGGAATTGGTTTAGGAGCCGCACTCGAGGGGAAGGGCTTTTGTACGAACTTCTTTGAATCTAAAACCTTCAATATCAGTGGTGCCCCCGGATTTGGTCAACCCTGAAATTATAGGTTTCCACCTTCTTGTCATTTGCTTCAATCTTCTTTTCTCCCGATTCCACTCGCTTTGTTAGTTCCTCGAGCATCTTCATGATTACGGGATCAGTCCCTGATTCATTTTCGTTCAATCTCCTTGACACCAATTCGGCTCTGTGAATAACTTCCTGGGATGGCTCGTGCTCGATCCTACTCGGTACATGGTTTTGGTTTTGGAGTTGTGTTATTGCATCTTGTTGAGCCTGCAACATCTCGAATATCACCCAAAGGCTGATTCTGCCTCCTTCACCACCCTGTGTGCTCTGACCGGCCGATCGAACATCTCTGCGGATGCTACTTTCAGGATCGACAACCAAATTTGCATTAATGGCAACATGGGAGCTGACGTCGATTGAGTCTATGGTCGGAACTCCATCGAGGTTAACTGGAGGTACTTTATTCCCTGGGGCGGCTATGTCGTCATTTTCATCATGGTGACCGAGGTCATTGTCCATGTGTACGGGTGCTGCTTGAGAGTTTGACATGTTGATCCTAGAATCAAAGACACTCACAAGAACAAGTGTAAAATAGTGTGTGTTACGAAGGTTAGTACCAGGCAATCACTATTGTCCTTAGCCCCACGGTGGGCGCCAAACATTTTACCCTAAAAACGGATAATAATTAAATTTATACGTGGTTTTAATGACACGTGATTTTACATGGCACAAACTAAGAAAATATATAAATTGATATTGAAATTAACTGTAAAGAGAAATAAATGCAAACCAAATGAACGTATGGCTTTGGCCCTCGAGCTAGGTCACCTTCGAACTAAGTAAAATTTTTACTGAAATATGAACAAAGTAACAAAATATTGAAAGCTTAAGAGAAGGTAGTATATTGCTTTTATTGCATGAATGTAATGATCATTTACAAATGATCAGACCCCCTTTATATAGTAGAGGGTCCTACTTTTGTTACAACTCTAAATACAGTAAGAAATCTCATGATTAGCTAATTAATCGGCCTCATCTTGATACGTTCCGAGATTTTCGCCATGATCCTTGCTCGATTACGGATATTTCGGCTTACCGACGCTTGACTAGGTAAACTTCCATCGGTCTTGGTCGATCTCTATTTTGCTTGGTCTCGATCTTGGCCGATCTCGACCTTGATCGGTCTCTGGGTTACGAGCTCAACAATCTAACTTTGTACTATGGCTCGATATAACACCCGAACCTTGACCTAACCTCGATTAGTCATACGAAGGCAAACCCGTTCTGACCGTATACAGTATATATCTTCTCATACTTCAAATATTATTGCCATATTGGATACCAGACTTGATGGACTGCGAGAAATGAGAACACATTGCAATTAGATCATAATTATTCTTGTGCCAATGGGATATTTAAATATGCAAAACATGTTACCATGACAAAAATAAAAATGATTGTATGAATTGAATATGCAGAAAACAAACAAATATATATTATTTTACATAGTATAAGCCATGAATCACCTAATCATAAGAACTTAAAATTTTGAAAGATCTAAATCTGCAACGCTAGGCGTGCAAAATCAATCTTATATCAGCAATATCAACTTAAATGATGCAATATCTTATCCCAAATTTTTAAAGAGCGCCTTGAATGCATGTCTTGACCTTTATCTTCACTTCACCTTAAAGCTTGAATAGTTAATTCTGACACAAGCCATATATATAAAATATATTATGAACTATCACTTATGTAAATATGACATTTAATGGTTGTCGTTTGGATACTCTCAAGCTCACATCATCTCAACTTGAGGTGTATGTCTTCTAGGACTTTTGTGAATGTTTTCATTGAATCTATAATAGATGAGACTATATGTTGTTAAGTTCCGCTACTACGATTTTTTTCGTATTCTCTTATGGTACGTTTATGTTTGCAATTGTGTCAAAAAAGAAAGGATTTGCTGAGACATTCTTATATTCATGACAAGAAATTTGAATTTACGTTTACATTTAAAGACAATATTCAGATAGAGTTTCGAAGTTAGACAAGATTATTTGCAATACAACCTTAACTAGGTTGTTTCAATTTCATCACCAATCCATTATTGCAACTCTCCTATCAGAACATTTGCCGATAATTATGAAACTTAAAATCCTAAAACTTAGTGCATATGTAATATTTTTAGTTTTTTGTACCTTTTCTATTTAACTAATGAATTAATAAATATCATATTTTTCTCGATTATTCATTTATTCTATGTTATTCCCTTGTTTATTCACCTTACCACAGTTTTTGACCTTCAGTTAAATTAAACTATAGTCGTTGCATGAGTTGAAATTTCATGTTGTATTAGATTTGCATGGTTAGCAGAACAGTAATTGTAGTAAAATCTTAAACTAAAACTAAACACCCAACTTCAAATTCAGCTCCTTCTTCTTCTTCTCAGAAACAACAACAGATGGGTAGGGTTCCATCCCAAGTAGTTGAGCATTGGCCGCCAGAGTATCAAAGGCCTTACTTGCAACAATCAACACATTTTTCCTCTGAGCAGCAGACCATGAGAAAACTGTTGGCCAGAATCTCACTATCATCTCTACACACACTGTCTGCCAGTTCCTCCCTACGTTGTTGCAACTGGCGAAGGCTGGTCAGAGTAGAAACCAACCTACCAACTAAGTCGGTTGGTATATGTTGCCTGAAACTACGACTTAGCCTCATAACAAAAACAAGGTACTCGTTTGGTACTAATACGATAACAACCCTGAAGTCTCTAAATTTCTCTAGAAGTAAAATCCTTCTGAGACCATTGATGAGGCGAGTAACAAGAAGCTCTTATAATTGGGTTCACTAATTCATCTGGAGATATGATAAGAGCAACCATATATCTTATAGTAGGTAGGATGTGCAACGTGCACTGTGCCAGGAAGGAAGAAGGTCTCAGCAAATCCTTATATGTATGCAAATTCTTTTTATCTTCCCTATGAGACAATAAGCTTCTCCCTAAATATGTATTCAAAGTAAGATTAAAATCCCCTATAATAATCCGTGGGGTATCTTGAACCAAATGTCTTTTAATTTTTCCTAAATCAAGGCAATATTGTGAATCTAATGTCACCAAAAAAAGTTAAAACGGTTAGTTGAGTTTTTAACTAACTCAAATTCGGAGCATGAATATTGATTTTTGCCTTGATTAGATGACTGAATACTGAAACATTAATTTGACATAATTTGTTTCTCACATTATTATTATGCTCGTACGTTGATAAGAACGAATGTTATTTGACCATTCGTGTGGACGACTAACCTATTGTAGTATAGCTATGGTGGATGATTGTCCCTTCGAAATTGTTTAATATGTTTGTTTTTATCCACTTTCACATTTATTAATATTCCATGACAGTAATCGCACTTGTAAAACTCGTGCAGAGTAATTTGCACCTCCACTCACTATAGTGTAGTTAGATAAACTTGCATATCAATATAAATACGCTATAGAAAGAAAAATTAACATAAAAGAGTTTTGATATTTTTGTTAGAACTCTCACATTAGATCAGTTTGATAAAATTTTCTATATGATAAGTATTTGACATTTATGTTTATATTTACACGTTTGATCAGTTTAGCAAAATTTTATCCATATATGTGTTGGTATGAAATATTTTATGAATTTTATACATATTGGTAAGATTTCTATAACGTTTCTATACTACTAACAACAATTCTATGTTATATAAATGTGATTAATTTCATAGACCTCCCCATAGGTTTCACTTCGTAGCACTAATTTTTCTTATGTTATATGATACTAGTTTTTATTAACGTGCGTTACACGATAACAATTGCACGCTGATGTTCGATCACTAAAAATTTTGACATTCATACTTTTCACATAGATTTTCAGAATATATATTAAGGAACCAAAGATTAAAATTTACTAAAATGTTATCTATATGGAAGAAAATACAACAATCTTCAAATGTTAACACTTACAGAATACTTAAATTTAAAATGATTTGACATCATCTTTGAACCTGCAAATGCTATATGTATTTATAATATTAAAATAAAAAATGTAATCATATCTTACCTAATAATTTTCTTATATGATATTTTTGTGTGTGTTTGTTCCCTTATTACTTTGACTGCTTTGTTATGATTAAAATTGTCATGACTTAAGCTCATGGTACGTATTGTGCGCTTTGGCCCAACAGACTTCACAAATTTATTCCTTCGGCTACGCCAATATCGATTACAAAGGCGCGCCTACCATATTAACTTGTGTTGTATCTTATAAAACTCTTTATTTTTTTTTTCCCATTATGATGTAGGAATCTCCTAAGGTGTCATGTGCACCTCTTCTTCAGAAGTTTGCCAACCTAGAAGCCTGAGACTCAGTGTCCTCGCTGAGATTTGCCCCAACATCGTAGTAGGAGATAAGGCCGTCATACCATATTTGTCATGACCGAAGCCCACGACACGTATTATCACCTTTGGTCCAACAGATCTCACGGATTTTTCCTTTGGGCTACACCATCATCGAGCCCAAAGCACATGTACCATATGAACTTGTTTTGCGCCTTATAAAGAAAGATCTTCATTTTTTTCTCCCATTCCGATGTGGGATTTGCCTAAGGCGACATGTGCACCCTTTTTTCATAAGCTTGCCAACCTAGAAGCGTGTCAGTCCTGCTTGACCTGCCCTAATCGGCCCGCCTTTTCGTCATATGCGTCAATATTGATATCCCTCTTGAAAATGCAACATATAATACTTTGGCTGTTTTATTATGATTAGAACTCTTGTTGTTGATATTGATATTCCTCATGAAAATATGTGACATCAAATTAGTTCAGCAATATGTTTGCCCAATTGAATCCCTCTTTCTAAGATATTGAAGGGGAACCTTGGCGTAACTGGTAGAGTTATTGCCATGTGACCAGGAAGTCACCAGTTCGACCTGTGGAAACAACTTCTTGTAGAAATGAAGGATAAAGTAGCATACAATAGACCTTGTGGTCCGGCCCTTCCTCGAACCCCGTGCATAGCGGGCGCTTAGTGCATTTTTTTTTAAGGTAGTCGCCTCACTGCCAAAAAGTGCGGTGGAATGGTAAAGGTTCATTCACTCTTAATCAAAGGTTTAATTTCGCATTCAAGCCTTGTGTGGAGTTCTCTTCAACATAGAGCATCAACACCCCAATAGTAAACTTTTCACAATGGAAATCGTATTAGGCGGACCAGTAATTCCGAATATAAGTTTGTTAAAAAGAAAAATGGCTACCCTAGCAAGAAAGGTGAAGCTTCAGCTGATACGACCTTCCACGTATGAAAGTGGACAAAACTAATGTGCCATTTGGTACTTTGAAAGATCGATGAAAGATTTTGGTACTGTGTTTGTTTGGGCAAGGGGAATAATCTCAGTAAACACTATAATGAGAAAAGTTGAAAAGTTAAAGTTGTGTCTTTCTTGTAATCCAAAATAAATAAAATCCAAGATACATGCCAGCTTAAAAGTGTTCAAATTTTGGGTGTGCATCTGCTCTCTGTTAATCCACTATCTTCTTCTTTAGCTTTAGTTTCATGAAATGCCTTGACAGCCCTTCTCTTTTCCTCTTCCCTAACTACCACGTCTTTCACATTAATTATTCATTTAAGTTCGAATGCAACCATACACGTCTACCATCCAGGTTGAAATGTTCGTTGAGGATATCTCAAGTTATTAGATTTGAGAAACAATCATAGTTAGTAGATATAGAATAATCTCTGGCAGTGGTATTATATATTAGCGTATTACTCAATCGATGAGAGTTCACCAACATAGTCTTTGACCGTGATGTCCAGTCAAAATAATTAAAGGAGGAGGATCGTTGTATGTTAATTAACCATCATCTTAAAATTAGTCAAGTTACGATGAATTCTCTAAATAGTGAAGTAACGCATAACCACCAAGGTAGCCTAACAGTAATGGTGAAGTATAAGTCCATATAGTCAGTTTAACTACTTTGGGATTGATAGTGATAACTAGAGTACCAGCAGTCATTAAGATTGTACGACATACATTATCCATCGTGGAACACGATGCTGTACTTAAACGTGTGTTGGTTTTTGAACGTCAATTAGAAAATATTGGGTGACATATAAATCTTACTAATTAATAGATTATAGATGAATTTAATTTATCGTGAGTGGAAGAAGAGAGGATTTTGTAGATGACCCTGTCGTTGTCTCATGGATTATGTAGTATAAAAAAAATCATTCACCATTTGAATTCCAATTTCTAGACTCCTAACACGAGAGCAGTAATGATGATCAAACAAAGAAGAAAGCGGGTGGAACTTGGAAGTAATATTTTTTTCTTATAACAATGGTGACTGGATCAGCTTTTGCCCGTATGGATTATTTAATACGTACTAACTCTTACCAGCATAGGTATTAAGTAAATTTTTTTTTCCAAATTTAGACAGATGATAATAAATCACATAATGTTTTTTGTCCTTAGTTGATATTACACGTTAATTTTTCACTATTTTCACCTATTTTATTGACGGTCTGTTATGTCACGCCTTGGACGTGGGAGCAACAATAACATACGCATATGATCCCACAAGTGAGGTTTGTGGAGAGTTGGGTGTAAGCAGATCTTACTCCTACCTTATGTGAGGCAGAGATGTTGTTTCTGATAAATCCTCGACTCAAGAACACACACACACACACACATATATATATAGTAATAATGAGAAAGAGGTAGCAACTACGATGCTTTAAACTAGAATCATGCTCACCCACAGAAAAGAAAGAAAACACTCGACTACCGACTAATATGGGTGTTCAAACCGAACCGAAAAACTGCACCAAACCGAAAACCAAACAAACTGTTAAAAAACTCGACTAGGTTTGGTATTGAGTAAAAAAACCCGAACCAAACCGACATATAAATATATAATTTTATATATATTTTTAAAACTTTATATTGAATTTTCTTTTAAAAAAACGTAGAAATATTTGGCATCCTCTCATGTGTTAACCTTGAAAGTGTACATTGACGAAAAATTATTGATAGCTGAAGAAGAAAATAACTATTATGTGTTACTAACAAAATTCTCTCATCGGAAAATTTTAATAGATCATATATTTGTTGATTTTTTCAATATTTACTAAACATGTATTCATTTATCAAAACTTTATCAATAACTTTAACAAAGTAAGATTTGAATAATATTCATGTAACAAAAAATCCGAAAATCCGACAAAACCGAACCAATCCAAACCGATATAGTTGGTTTGATTTGGTTTTGATAAAAACCGAACCAACCCGGTCCATATACACCCCTACCGACTAACCTTCTACCATAATCTTCGACCTCCATACTCTCCTATCTATAGTTATGTCCTCGGTGAGTTGGAGATGTGTCATGTGCTAATCAGCTCTCCCTAGTTCTTCCTCGGGTTACCTCTACTTCTCCTTAGACCTATCATTGTCAACCTCTCGCACCTCCTCACTAAGGCATATGTGCTCCTCTTTATATATCCGAACCATCTCAACCTCGCTTGTTGCATCTTGTCCACCACCGTATATCTTTGTTTTTAATCATGTCTCTCCTAAATGTAGGAGTAAAATAATAATATTACATACTAGTTCGAAAGTGCCTTGGACGGAAGTCTCATTCTCAAATGAGACATCAATCCAAATTTGTGGAATGATACCCAAGAGGGCACTAAGAGTTCAATCGACAACAGTGTTCAAGGCGCTTTAAGTTTCATGATTGGCGCATTATGCTCTGATATGTTGAATCATTTTCACTTTTGGCAGTCAGTGATCACCTTTTAGAATTGTCCTATGACCCATGCCTGTGTTCTTCCATGTGTTTTTCCCTTCTTCCAAGATCATTATACCAGGGATAAATCTTTGGTTCGTATTGAGGGAAGCAGTACTCTTCAAGATTTTGAGCTGGCATCTAAGAATTATTTGTATCTGCCAGAGAAGAACTATGACCTACATGTGTGCTTGTGGGACTATATATTTGAACATCCTTCATCAATAATGAGGAACAACACGTATACTCTGATTTTTTACTATCGTTGTTGACCATCTTGTGTGTACCCCAACTAATTCCATAAAATACTTGCTACCTTCCACCAACACAAGTATTGAATAATTCTGTACTAAGACTTGGACAAATGGAAAGAACCTAGTGTTTTTGCCTCTGCTGAAATTTGAACCTGAGACCTTATAATACCTTGTGTGATCTCTTTGCATAGTTGGGGAAAAACAATTTTCCTGCTGAGCGTTCCATCAACTCAACTTTTCTGGTGGAATAATCGCAAATATAAGTGTGACGATTAAAGTAGTAAGGTATCTATCTTCTCTTGTATCAAGTATTTACATAAAAATAAAAATATTCTACTAATTAAGATAGAAAATACACAATACTTGTAATTAAATTGGTGCTATTCCCCCAATATATTTTTGAGTGATTATGCCTGGACACCCTTTAACTATTTTTTACACGTGTTTTTGCGACTTTTTATAGAATTAGAAAAACTAATAATCGATGACATGAGTCACTGCTATTCACAGTTTTCAAATGTATATGATCCTTACTGTTCACAGTTTTCAGATTACATTCCTAGCACGTCTTAATTGCTAGAATGTCACATTGCTTCCTCACCTTCCAACAATGGTAGTAGGCATTGTAGCTGAGTTTTCTTCCAACAATGGTAGTAGGCATTCATAAAAACAATTAGCGGGATATTGGATACTAGGAATAGGAAAAGAAAAGACTTCAGAATTACATTAACAACTGGAATCGGAGTGACTAAGGAGATATACAACAACACTCTCTAAAGCAAATACTCAAAATGCTCCATGACTATTTAGCGCTCGCATTTGGTGCCATACCATCCTTAAAATGTGCAAACGAAAACCCCAAATTTATCCAGCAAAAAGGAATTATCATATAACATTGAAAGTCATTTACCTTTTCTTTATGATTCTGTGCTTGAATGAGTAATGCACGTCATTAAAGTAATAAGAATAGACAGTTCAAAGTCTATTATCTTTCCATTTACAGAACAAAATATAAACTTAGGAAGGGTTTATGCAATGCACCAAGAAAAATTGAACATCAAAATAAAGTAATGAAAGTAAAAAGTTCCCCCCTCCTCCCACGGAGGGCTTGCGAAAAGGTAATACCCAGACGAGCTAGCATTTTTTTGAATGGCTTTTAGTGGGATGAAAGTGGTGCACACAGAAGGGCTTTCAATGTCAGGTAGTACAAAAGAAAGCAAAATATGAATCCACATTGAGGGCCCTCAATTCAATTATCTGATAACATCCAACACACAGTAATCCAAAAGTGAAGAATTTTGAATTCCATCATCATTGTTTTAGGAGTAAGACACATGTCTAACCCCACACCCCCAATCTCAACTTTTTAACTATATATTTGAGTACCACTCTCTTCCTATTTTACTACACAAAAAATTAACAGAGAGAGGAAGAGGAAAAAGTGCAATGAAGGATAAAGAATTTAAAACAAGAATGAAGAGAGGATTTTGGAAACCTGAAGAGGACTTGATATTGAAAAATTGTGTGGAGACTCATGGAGAGGGAAACTGGGCCACCATTTCTGAGAAGTCAGGTATACTTGTAATCACTTAGCCTATAGCTAGTTGTAACTTTGTAATATTTGGGCAATGGTCTACTAGAATGCCGACATCAAAGAGTTTAACGTTTCAATATCTGTCTTAGGCTTAATGAGGAGTGGTAAGAGCTGCAGACTAAGGTGGAAAAATTACCTGAGGCCAAACATCAAGCGAGGAATGATGTCAGAAGATGAAAAGGACCTCATCATCAGACTCCATAAGCTTCTTGGCAACCGGTCACTGCTTTCCCTCTGCACCTTCTTTCCCGTTATACAATAAGAATGGTGAATTGATTCTTCTAGCTATGCTTACATACCTCAAATCTTCTTTGGTACAGATGGTCGCTCATTGCAGGTAGGCTTCCTGGAAGAACAGACAATGAAGTAAAGAACTTCTGGAACACACATTTGAACAAGAGGTCTTGTAAAGGCAAAAAGAAACATGTCAAGTCCAAGGAGGCGAACAGTGGCAGCCCACTGGGCAAAGAGAGTCAAGAATTTCCTGCTGAGACAGTAAGCAATAAAGAAGTGGCAGCCAATTCAGTTTTAGATTCATGGATAGAAGAAATGCAGGATTTCAACTGCAGCTTACTATCACCTCTGTCAATGAATAACGTGCCATTCCTTGACGACGAACCTTTTATCCCCATACTGGATGACATTGTCTTGCTTGAAGCATTTACAAGCACTGGCAAAGAAGTGTGGAATGAGATTCAGCCATTTCTTTAGAAATTTGTGGTAGTTACTCTATTGCATCCTTCACATAAGAGCACAATTTCCAGTAGTGCCAAAACAACGTAACAACTCCCATGCTAGGGGTTTCGGATCTGAGCTTGTGCTTCATCCTCTTGGAAAAGTGCATGAGCTTACTTGCGAAACCAATTTATGCATGTATCAAGAGTTCAAAACGATAAATCTCCTTTTTCTAGGTATCAGCTTCCTCTACTACTGCCAATTCCAACAAGTGAAAGAAAAGTAATGAACTAGCTATCAGCATTCCTAATTCAAAAGATAACTATCTGGTTTTCAATTCTTATTCGCATTGATGAAGCAACAAAACTTAAAAAAAAGAAAAAGAAATCAATTTAAAGAACCATGAAACAAGATTTCAATGTAAGGGTCTAAACATGGTGAAAAGGTGAGAGGAGCTAGTGAGTGCTAAAGAAATTTAATTCTGATTATCTGAATCCATATATACTCTGTGGAAAGAATATCACACTGATAACCAAGGTCATATGTCAATCTAAGAAATTTGAATCCATAAGAAGCGGTTACAATACATCATCATCGTCCTGTTGGTAATACGTTGAAGTACCCTCAAATGGAAATGAAGGTGGAGTTCCAGGAGGAATGCAAGCTTCACCATTTTCACCGGCACATATAAACAAAGCCTCAGCTTCCCTGAGGGTAGCATCCAGGTCAATATGACCACTTAACTCATTGATAAATTTCAGCAGCGTGTCGAAATCCATCTCTTCTCCTATTATTTTACTGCGATATCTTCTCAGAATTGCAACACAGACATACAGATGTAGATGCTCACTCAAATAATGTGTCCATAAGACTTCCCACAACCGCATTGTCTTCTCCAAGTCAAATTCCCTGCGAAAGACAAGGTATCAACTAAAATGAAATCAAAGTGTCCGTTTAGTGCAATTTGAAGTAAGACGGTCTAAACAGAAAGTAACACAAGAATTGAGAAAGGATAGCTGCATCAACGACATTCAACTTACTAAAACATGCTAAAACTATAACATTTTTGCCGATGTGCAATCAAGCATTCTTTTCTCTCTGTCTTCTCTTTTCTCCCCATCCACAGAGAGTGGGATGCTGGGAAGAAACGGTGCACATCCATAAAGATTAATGCTTTAAGGGACCACATGTCGTGCTTCCTTCAGAGAAATGTAAATATGGATTTATATAAGTCAACAAAGGAACCTAGCAATGCCATTGTCTTGTAGTTCTGAGAAATATTCACAAATGGAGGCCTTCTTTTTGGGAGGCGTTCATTTAACGAAAAATATCTAATAAAGTTAACTTAGTTGAACCTCTAGACATGTTTCTTTAATAATCGTGAAATCCCGGGTCACTGGCGCACGCTTCACAGCTCCGTGGATAATTGGTATGCCCCTCTATCCTTCTTCACTTAAATACCATGGCCTTGGCTGCAACAGAGTTTGAACCCATGACGTGAACCTAATCCACACATCACGTGTTACGCTCTTAGCACTAGATCGAAGCTCTAGACAATAATAGGTGCAATAGAACATTCATATATATGATTAAGGTCCAAGAAGAAGTTGTTATCCAGGTGAACAAGAGAAGGGATCTTTCACTTCAGCTCCCTAGGTGTCAAGTGGATGGTTGAAGGATCAATGGACAAAAAGAACAAGCTGTCATGCACACGCCTAAGTTGCTCCGACATGGCAGTTTAGGTGCCACACCCGTGTTGACACGACACTAGTATGGGTGTGTGTATGGGATCCATACCGGATCCGGTCAAACAATTTTGGGTACATTGACCACGATGAATAGAAAAATTTGAGACGAGATATAATTTGATTCCCAAAAACAGAACCAAAACTAGGGTAAATTTGAAGAAAATAGCATACCTTATATAGGAAATCAATCCTTTACTTATTTACAACTTGGGGCGGGATGGATAAAATGGAGACTCGCTTCTGGTGTTTTGTGTGACAAGGTGCCACCGAAACTTAAGGGTAAGTTCTACCGAGTGGTGGTCAAATCAACGATGTTGTACGGGGCGGAGTGTTGGTCAGTCAAGATCACTCATGTCCAGAAGACGAAGGTAGCAGAGATGAGGATGTTGTGATGGATGCGCGGGCACACCAGGTTAGATAGGATCAGAAATGAGGTTATTCGCGACAAGGTGGTTGTGGCCCCTATTGAGGACAAGATACACGAAACGCGACCTAGGTGGTTTGGGCATGTGAGGAGGAAGAGTACAAATGCCCCGGTGAGCAGGTGTGAGAGGTTGACATTGGAGGGACTATAGAGAGGTAGAGGTAGGCCAAAAAAGAGGTGGGAAGAGGTGGTTAGGCAAGACGTGGTGCAACTTCATCTAACCGAGGATATGACCCTTGATAGGAAGGTATGGAAGTCGAGGATTAGGGTAGTAGAGTAGGTAGTCTAGAGTATGCATAACAGTAGTAATAACACGCAGTCTCGCTTCCTGTTGGTAGTAGGTTTTTATGGCTAACCGTTGTTTTCTTTCATGTTGATCACCTTACTATCTTGTTGTTTTTATTCTGTTTTTATATGGATTTTTGGTACTGTCCCTACTTGTCTATATTTAATGTGGTGCTTATACTTTCCTGAGCCGAAGGTCTATTGGAAACAACCTCTCTATCCTCACAAGGTAGAGGTAAGGTCTGCGTACACACTACCCTCCCCAGACCCCACGATGTGGGATAATAGCAGGTATGTTGTTGTTGTACTTATTTACAACTTGAGAATAAAGAAGAAATCTACACTTTAAAAAGCTATACGTAAGTATTTCACAAAATTTATCATAATTTAGAGATATTTTTATATTTTTATTATTTTGAATTACTTTTAGCCAGGTTCTTGCACCCGTATCCGTATTAGGATCCGCATCCCCAAATCTTAGAATTTACATCTCGAAGGATCCGACCTCTAGATCCGCACCGTGTCCGAGCAACTTAGGTACACGCTACACCAACACCGTAATATACTAGCATGGGAGTAAGCACTCAACAGGGAGAGGAGAGCTCAAACTTCCCAGCACGAAATAAAAGAGAATTAAGTCTTGGATTTGGCTTTTAATCCACGTATCTCAAAATCACACAATGGTCAGAAATATTTCAACAGTATTAGTCATATTCATCAGCAAAATCCAACTCTTTTTTTCTTATAAGTGCATTAGCATAGTCTAACAGAAAAATGAAAACAGTACAAGTTTGTTTATAAGTAGGATGCAGAGAAAATCTGTCATACACAAGTGCATCATAATGCAATCAGGGCACAAAATTTTCAGGAGTAGAACTGCTTGCCTTTTGAATTGTATAAGAACCCAGCGAAAGCAAAAGAAATAATTCAAGCAGTCCTTCTGTTTGAAGTAATCATGCAAAGGGTTGTCCAATAATTCCACCAACTGCATAGCCCAGTAATTTTGCATTAGACTTTTGACAGCAGACATATGCTTATCAACCAGATACTGTGAAATTTACAAATAAAAAATCTTTTACAACAGAAAAAGGGTATGAAGGGATGGAAACGTCAGAGCTTTTAAGGAAAACATTATGCAGCACTGTCACACATTAGCCATAAAATGATTCATTTCTTAAATAGTCAGGCATGTTTAGGTGGTCACTGGAAGGATAGTATTTGTCTGACACCTAATTCTTCAATCTTGAAATTCAAGAAAGAGCCTTTTCTGCTTAGCCTGTCTCATGGAATGCTATAGTTGTGTTGATAACCTCAGAATAAGGAAGGAAACAAAAACTAGGATACTTTTATGCAGAAACAACGTCCTCTCTTGCATTGTCCCATTACAAGTGAGTTGTGGTCATGTATTTAGTTGAATTCTATATTCTGCATATTTTTGGTGTTAATGCTTTAATTGACTTCTTCTAGCCTTTTAAGCCTTGTGTAGCTTTTATTTTTTGAGCACCTTAAGGTAGCTACTAATAGACGGTTTTATCCGTGAAACAATAATAAAAGAAAATTATTGAAGAAAGGCAGTGTATTCTATACCCAAGAAGGCAAGAACGAAACATCGCTGAGGTACACAAAGTACAAAACTGAATAGTGAGTACACAAAAACTGGGGATGGGATGGGATGGGAGTTGAGAAAATGGCAAGGGAAACGATGGAACCAAACACACACACACACACACGCAGAGAGAGAGAGAGAGAGACAGAGAGAGAAAGAGAGAGAGAGAGAGAGAGAGAGAGAACCTTTGACAATGCAAAAAGCTGAGAATGCACTCCGTTCTGGTCACGGTTAAAATTTGGTCCAAGCCGCTCCATCAATGCCACAAAGCACCAAAATGATTCTGGTTCATCTTCCATCACATACAATATTGGTGAAAGAAAATCACTCATACCCTACAAGTCAATAGAATAAAAAGGTTCATCTAAAGTGAGAAACCAAGAAAGGAAAGGAACTGACACTAAGTTGTAAAGAGAACAATGGAGCATAAAGGTAACAAGAACATGGATCAAAAGCGTGTTTCCACCAATATCATCCACCAAAAATTGAATTCTCCATACAGATATGACATTAAATGGGAACTGAGTAATCTCAGGCTGGTAATATTAGATATTGTGATTTATATTAAATGAGATCATTTGTTCACTGATAGTGTGACAATCCCTTCCAAAAAGATCCAATTGAAGGTAAACTATCAGGACATTGGATAGTAATAATGTTAGGTACCAAGAAAGACATGCATAAAAGCAGCATTATTACGTTGCTACCTTTTTTTAAAAATAACTGTGGTGCCCCGACCAACTCTCACGTGCCTCAACTTATCTAGCGGGTATCTACTACCTCCCACCAACATATGAACTGGGTAACTCTGCGCACCATGGCTTAGGCAGATGGGGTGAATCACCTAGAGTTTTTTTGTCTCTACTGGGATTTGAAGCCTGGTCTTCTAGGGCCTTTCCACTTCCATCACCGCTAGGTCACAACCTTGAATGCTTTTATTATCTTGCTACTTTATTATGCCAAAACTCTATCCTGGTTATAGTAAAAGCTTCAGATTGGAGTAAAGTTAAATCTTGAAGCAGATTTTTGCAATGAAGAAAAAAAAAGTTTCTCAGTAAGAATGAAGAGTCTGTTAAAATATTCAAGCTTCTGAATCTTATTCTTTTATTTCACAAAATTACACTACCAAAAAGTTGGGATTTATTTCTGCAAAAAGTAACATTAATATTGAACACAGTGCTGCCTAGATATACATTGTTTCAAGTTCAAGTCTCTCTATGGGAAAACAACAGATCTAAGAGAAAGAGAAAGGGTGGCAAGAAGCCTGACTAATTTCAATGTTTAGAAATCTGAAAATCATGCATGTAGCAGATTTGCATGAGCTTAGCAAAAACACACCAATTAACTTATCGCAGTTACCTGGCAGTAACCCAGGTCAAAGTTGTAGAATGAGTAAGTGAGCAGTATGTCACGCAAACACTTCACATTAGAATTATCATCCCCCTCATAGAATGGAATCGACCTATCAGTCCTGACCTTCAAGATCAATTCAAAAAAGAATTAAGGAAAGAACAACAATATGAAGTGTCATAATTTTATAAACCAAAATAATACTATGTTATAGCAGTAACACTGGTAGTTAATGGCTCGGATGTGAAGAACTGCATATTGCCTCTCAACCTCTCATATACAAATCATTTGTAGGCCAAAAAGGCTGGACTAATAAAATACTCACCACATCTTTTTCAATAAGACCCTTTCTTTCTCGAAATTTTGTAAATCTTTTAGCCTGCTCTTTAGAGATGCTCTGCATAAAAGGATCCAATATGAACATTAAAATTTAAAGCTTAATTTTACCAAAAAAGGATCTCAAAGCCATTGTCTCATCATTGGTCCTCTCTGGAGGAAAGAAATATAGGGGAGTTGATTTCCCTCATAGAACATGAAAAGAATAATGCCCCATCAAAAATGCTTAATTCTTTTAACCCTGAAAATCCTTTTGTCCTCTTTGGAGGAAAGAAAAATAGGGGGTTGACTTCCCTAGTTCATCATAAGTCAAAGTCCCAAAGACATGTGATTATTTCCAAGCTCCTCGGTGTCCTATTTCACGAAAACAAAAGGAAACACATAAAAAATGACTATTACTATCTCTATGAATATGCATTCCTCCTTTCAATATTTAATTTACCATTGGCATCATTTAATCTAGTAGAGACAGGGGAATGGAGTAATGACATGAAAATCTGAAGTGATGACATGAAAATCTGAGATGATATCATACTGGGTCAATTGAAAGACAAAGAGTGAGATACTCAAAGAGAAAACAGAGACATCGCAATCCAGCAGCATCATAATGATGGTCTCATCAGATTGCAAGTGAATTAAACATAAGCTGCAGCTTATTCAACAATACAAGCAATTAAACGAAATATACTAACAGGGTTTTAGAAAGAATCAGAAACTCTCTCTCCCTCCCCCCCCCCCCCCCCAAAAAAAAGGGTCTAGAGAGAGCTAGACAAACCTTCCACTGGTTCTTTAATGTTTCATACTCTGACTTTTTTATAGATGCAAGGTATTTCCTCTCAGCATACGTTGAATCATACGAATGATATCCCAACAGAAATCTCCAGACCTGGAAGCACAATGACCAATGGAAGTACATTATGCCTGCTAAGACAGACATTGAAAAGGACAAATCTCCACAAGAACATACCTCTTTCCTCAGACCTTTCTCCACTCCTCCATAAAAGATCCTCTTTCTTAGTGCATGCGAGTCTATGATCCTCCCTTCAGAGTCCAAAAAGGTGGACCACTGAAGAAAAACTTAATGAAGTAAGGAATGAGGAACTTAGCTGTGAATGCCAGACACAATGTTACACTATATAAACACAGGCTAGAATGTTAAATTGCGATAATTGTGTACACACACACGTATGTTACGTGCGTGTATTTATGTATGTATACACACACAGACACACTCATAATGTAGGAATTTCTCGTCCAAGGCCGACCAGATGTACAGTATTTTGACAAATAACATTTTGAACCAAGTTGTTAAACCTACAAGTTGGATTATGTGACGTTCTTAGAAAGTCATGCTAATCAAATTACCTTAAACACAATAACAAAATCATATTAGGGCACATTTATGATCCATTAAACTTGGCCATTATAGTCTTCATGGCAATGGTATTTGGTCTTCAGAAACTAATTTAACTCAAAAAAGTAACAATGTGTGAACTATCTAAAGTCACGAGAACCAGCATATTTTTACCTCTTCTATTTGGAAGGATCACAAATCATAGAAAAGAAGACATTGACTCTCACTAGGCGCTAATTAATTATCTTACTCAACTTTAGTCAAGTACTCCTTATGTACATTTGAAACATAAATGTTGAATATGGAAAACGTTGCCTCATCAGATTTCATCAAGTATAACAGATTACAAACTCACTAGTCACTCCACTTATGTTCAAGAGCACAGCCAGTTTTGTGTCTAAATGTGGGAATCATCGTAGGTTGATGGAGAGCGTAAAAATAGTAAAATTACGATAAATCCTTTTAGTAACAATTTTATTGATGCTCTCGTAGGTACATGCTACAATTTCACCTCGCTGTAGTATTAAATAGGTAACGGTTTCCCCCATAAAGGAACTTGGAGTAAAAGGGACCTTAATGAAGCTGAATGGTACAGAAGATTAATATAGCTGACCCTAATAGATCATCATGGTATAGAGGACTCATTAACCAACCCAACTAATCTAGGACTGAGCTGTAGTTGGTTATTAATTTATTGATAAAAATTAGGCACTAATGAAACAACAATATTAGGGCTTCCAATGTAGGAATACATTCTCCCAAGAGAAAGTTTAACTTGAAGAAGTTAATGTTCAAGTGCAGAGTATTTAACGCCAATTATTTACAAACTCTCACAAAATAAAAAAATAAAAAAATTGAAGTGGTATGCAAAAGCGAGCAAGTCTATGATAAATTGGGACAGACAATGTCCCTGAACTAATTCGTTAGACAAAAATGTTGGGAACTGCAACATTCTTTCTTTCAATTAAACGTCCCTCAAAGAAGTTCCAAAAAGCAACATTCAGTTAAGTTATAGAGCACCTTAAATAAAAATTTCTGGGACATCCATAAACATAGTTGACTTCCATTTCTCAACAAATAATTTTTGATCTGAGAGACTTTCACTGCGATAAATAAAAAAAGCTAAACATGAAGTAGCTAGCAACGGATTCAGTGAACCAAATAGAACCTCTTCTAATACAATGATAACAACAACGATGTAGAACTGGAGAATGAGTGGCCTTGTGATTTATTGTATGTTTTGACATGTGCATCAATACTCTTTGACTAAACAAATGAACCCAACGACACATTTAACGAAGTGTACGAAGCCTTTGCTTACCCCTAAACGATTTAGTTGTTTTGACAACAGATACAAATGATAATTATCACAATTACAACTATGAATCATCGGAAAGTTTAAATTTTTTACATAATGGACATTTTATTTGTATTTAGGTCTGGTATACACCTCCACATGTACGGCCTAATTCTTTTCTTGAGTCAAGTACGTGGAAATTTGATAATAGGTTGCAGTGAAACTCAAAATCAGGACCCCTGCCTACTCTGTTGCCATGTTGAATTATGTGACAACCTCATTTTCAAACATAAGGTTTTAAAAAGGGGGCAATTTTATTAGTTATTTACGTCTGCAACAACAATCCAATGAGACGGACCTGAGCTTCTGGCTGAAAAAACTTACTCTTGACCTAGAACTGGCATGATGCCAATTGCCAACAGTTCAAAAAATGCTACCTTACAATTACACAGATAGACAAGCCTTATACCTCTTTTGATCCCAATGGAGGCTGGCGCGGTTTTCCCCATACTAATGACAATTTGTCATACTGCATCATAAAAAGAAGACGTAGATGAATCACAGAAAGACCACTACATGCACTTATTAACTTCAAGGAGGAGGTCGGGGGTGGGGGGATGGGTGGGGTGGGGATTTCAAGAATAACTCATGCCACCAAGCTAGATATGAAAAAGTAGCCTAGATAATAAGTGGTAATTTGAAAAACTTTTCTCAATCATACTAGTTCATTGATTTTCTTCTAAATTTCAACAGTTAATGAGGACATCTGTCATTACAGCTGCTGAAGGGAAAGTAGCTCTGAAATAAAGATCATTAATCAGTAACCATGTTATCCAACCATACAATCTGAACTGGGTTTCAATAAAAATTAATTTCTCTGCTTTTACCTTTAAGTAAAACTAAATTAATGTGCAGCTAAAATCTAAGTTGCTCGGACACGGGTGCGAGTGTCCGACACGGGTACGGATCTAGAGGTCGGATCTTTCAAGATATAAATTTTAAGATTCGGGGATACGGATCCTAGTATGGATACGGGTGCGGGGACCCGGCTAAAAATAATTTTAAAAAAATAAAAATCTCTCTAATTTATGAGAAATTTTGTGGAATACTTACGTATAGCTTGTAAAGTGTGGATTTCCTTTTTATTATCAAATTGTAGGTAAGTAAAAAATTGATTTCCTAGATAAGATATGCTATTTTTGTCAAATTTACTCTAATTTTAGTTTTGATTTCGGTAATCAAATTGTATCTCGTCTCGAATTTTTCTGTCCGTCGTGGTCAAAGTACCCAAAATTGTTTGACCAGATCCAGTACGCATCCCATACCCACACCCATACTAGTGTCGTGTCGACACGGGTGCGGCACCTAAACTGCCATGTCGGAGCAACTTAGGCTAAAATAATACGGAAGTGTACTTTGAACTTTATAACAATATAAAGAAAATATGATACAGTCCAGCTCTGCATCTACAGGTAGGATTCGGATAGTGCAACTTTATTCATTGTTTCTCAAATGATTTGTTTACAAAAATTTAGTCTTCAGTTCTATGGAGTAACTCCTTTATCTCCTTTCCAACAAAAGAAAAAAATTAACTTTTTGACCAACAAAAAGGGAAAAGAAAAGGTAAAAACTTCAGTTTACCCATGAATTGGAGCAACTAGATAACTATAATAATATTATTCGAGGGATTTCTATATCACCAAGAAAGTTGAACTAAAACAGGTTTTATTTACTAGTAGGTTTTTATTTACATGCTCAGCAAGTCAAATGGCATCTCAAGTATGGACATACCTCAAAAGTTTGATCACGCAATGCCGCTTCTTCATTGTGACTATGTTTCTCACTAGAACGTTTCTGTTTAAGGATAAAGAAATACATCAGAATAGTCCTGTTTATGGAGTTGATATTATATCCAAAAATGCCATTTTGCAGGATCATTCTTGTAGTTTTCAGTACAGTAGATAATAAACTGAAGAGGTACATTCATTCTTTGGACCCAAGGATAAATCATGTTAACAGCCTTGCCACTTCTCCATCGGAGCATCAGCAGTATTAAACCAAGAAATTGTCTGACTTCTTATTAACTTGTCGTTTTTGGTATATTACTAAATTTTCTTAAGCATAGGTGCAGAATTCTCGTTGTTGACTAACCAAATCAAATCCCAGTTCCAAAAAAATTAAATGTACAAATAACAACGGAAGTCATGAACAGCATTCTTGTAACCCAGGAGCTGTAAAGGCAAGCTAAGAAGAGAAGTGGAGTACATGAGAGGTACTTACCTCCAAAGAATCTGCAGGCATAGGAACATCTTCAAGCGGCTCATGAACATCATTAGATTCAACAACAAAAGAATAATTATTTGCCTTTTTGTCATGCTTCCTCCTTGCATTAGAAATGAAACCATCACCATGAGCTTCACGAAGAAGTTGAGATTTTGTTTCACGAGCAAATCTGGTGACAAGAGAAAATTTCTCCAGTACTTGAATAGAAAAATGTCGAGGATCATTATGTTTTTGTCTTTGACTGCCATTTTGTTGAACATATGTGGAGCTCTTATCAGGGGCTCCTCCGTCGGTCCAACTGGGTGAAGATTCACTGGGTGCAACGGATGAAATTGGACTGTTTGCAACAGAAACGGCCCCCGGAAGCTCCAAGGAAGAGAGAGTTCTCTATAAAAATCATATAGTATGAAGTGGAAGTGTGAATTTGTGAAAGAGAAATAGATGAATTGTAGAATGTTAAATGACATTAGCCGCACCTGGAGCGGATCTTGGAAGTCATTGACAAGAAATATATTTGCATCTTCAGCAGACCTGAAAATACCCTTAACTAGTGAGTGACAGGAAATCCTCCAGTAATCTAGTTACTCTCTGTCAGTACTAGGTCAATGCACGACAAATTAGATACCAAAATCAACCAATATCCCAACTTTCCAGTACTAAAAGTATCTTTGCCTTCTGAACGTGAAACAATAGTTCGTAGCTATCCATAAAGAAGGTGAACCAGCCAACTTCCAGTACAATTAGTTACTATACCAGAATTTCAGCTAGCATAAACATCATATATCAATTGATAGGTGGCACTCTAACTAGTATTTGCTAGTAAAGTACACTCACATCTGCCACTTCCAGAGATCATGTTCTTTCAAATTATCTCCCATCTATCAAAGAACCTCCCTATGTTTTCAAATAATATTACTGATAATTTGTTTATCGTTATTTGTATGTTACACTAGCATCAAACAGCAATCCATGTGTGAGCTGTCTTGCTCGAATTTCTACTTTCTCATTCTTTCCATCTCAAAATAAAAGGTAAAGCGGAAACATAAAGGGATTTTGGTCCCAAACTGCAAAGAAGAATCAACAAGAAAGAAAAAGAAAAGGAAAACACATAAATCTGTGAATATTTTTTAATAGTCCATTTAGCTAGTTATCGAATCATAAAAAGCCGATGCCCAAAAGAAGATAAAGTAACCAATTTACCTCACAAGAAAGGCATGTTGCTTAATCGTTGCAAGAAATTCCTTGAGACCACCATTGTAAAAATAAAGTGGAGGAAATGCTAGTCCTGCATAAGACATGACAGTTGCACAATCAACAAATTGGTACTGTGGGAAGTATTAAAAAGATCTACTAAAAATGGCTCGGAAAATGAAGCCAGAATGTAACTTATCAAAAAAATATACAAATAAAGCTATGCATGTAAGTTTTAAAGCTAGATAGAAAAAAAGATGTCTATCCATCAAGAATGCATATATGCTTATATACAATGGATACAAGTTAAATGCATTGATTTCAAACATCATGATATATTGATAAAAAGGGCAGCCCGGCACACTAAGTTCCCGGTATGCGCGGGGTCCGGGGAAGGGCCGGACCACAAGGGTCTATTGTACGCAGCCTTACCCTGCATTTCTGCAAGAGGTTGCTTTCACGGCTCGAACCCGTGACATACTGATCACATGGCAGCAACTTTACCAGTTACGCCAAGGCTCCCCTTCATCATGATATATTGATAAGCAGAATAATTATGCCTAAATCAATCACGTGGATTACCAAAGAGGGACCTGAAACATCATGATAATATAAGACATTTGAAACAAGGAGGACCAGCAACTAAGATTTTCCAAAGAATTTTGATTTACGGAAGGCTTGTCATGAAACTTAAACCTATGCAGAAACAACAGAAAACACAGAGCTAAAATGAACTAATATTCCATTCATTGACAACCCTTTTAGAAAATGTTGCTGGCTTCACATCTTGTGTACATAGGTTGAACAAATTGGAGCCACATTGAGAAAAAGGAAGCTAGGTTTACCACCGAAACAAAAAGTAAGACAATTGTGCAAAATTGGCACATACCGGAGAAAAAATCCATTTTTTTCCTTATAGGTACTGGAGAAAATAAGAAATCCTTTGATACTTTGTCAAAAAAATTTGCTGTTTCAGAAGAGGTATCATATCTTGGTGACCCAAAATTTAATTGAACACAAAGGATAACAGGGAGAGATCTTAAATTCAGCTAGCAAGTCGAGTTTCGAGCAACATTCCACTTTAAGTTCAGCTAGCAATGTCCTCACCGCTAGCAAATTTTCACTTTTTTCAGTTAGCAAATTGAATTTCCCATCATTCTCAATGAATCAAAGCCAGCCATATCCTTAGCCTTTATAGGAGCAACTTTGATCCCACTCCAGCTTCAAAATTATTGCCAATAGTTGCCGAATTTGCTTAAAAAATTCTCCTACAGTCCTATCCACGAGTCCTAAGATTGCCATAAAATGAACTAAAACTTACCATGGATTTAGGAGCAATTTTGACTCCAACCCTAGCTTCCAAAGTATTGTCTGTAGTTCTTGTCTTATGCTTCGCAAAATTTGCCTACCACAGGTCATAACATTGCCATGAATCATAATGTGTTCCAAATCTTGCTCGATGAACTAAATTTAACCATGTATCTAGGAGCAATTGATTCCTAGCCTAGCTTCTAAAGTATTCCCAAATAGGAGTTGTCTTAGTCTCGAACTGCCCAAAAGTCATAACATTGCCATGATATCAAAATGCTTATATTCATGGAAATCCATTCGAGAAAGCATAAATCAAAATAAAACATATTTTAAGAGTCTTAGGGCTTGTTTGGCCAAACTTCCTAAACCTGCTTATGTTAAATGACTTCTTCTTAGATGGAGCTTTAGAAGAAGAACTTTCAGAGAGTTGTAGTTTTTTTTGGCACACATCTGAGAAGAACTTTTATATGAATTAGAAAATTAATTTTTGTTTGACCAATCTTATCAAAAAATGCTTATGAGTGTCAAAATACGAAAATGGACATGCAAAGATTCAATCTATTGTTTGTCAAAAAGAAAGAATCACTTTTCTACTAGTATAACTTACATAATTAAATGATTTTTAACAATTTAGTATGAGAGACTTTAATTAGATTTTTTAATTTTATTTAATTAAAATGTTGAAAAAAATAAGAAATAAATCAAATTATTTATTAGTATAAAATATACTTAAGCCAGATGGATTAAACTTAGGAGGGATAATCTAGTAAATACAAATTTTTGATAAGGATGTTTTCTTAATAACAAATTTTATGTTTCGGATTCTAATTCCGAGGAGATGCTACAAATTTCTACTTTCTTTGACAGTAGAAAACTGCTTCTCATGATGCTCAATCATGTTTTTCTCCACAGGCTCAGCCAAATAACTTAACTCTCCAAATAAGAAAAAAGAAAAGAGCGTTCCAAAAGTTGAGCAAATAGGCTATTGATCATGCCAAATGAAGAACATAGATGGATTATCTCAGAAAACAATAGCATTGGACTTTCTACTTCCTAAATTCTCAAGAAATTATATCAAGTGACAGCTGAGAAATTGAGTACTGAAGCCACACCAGGCATGCAAGGAATAATAATACTGATAATTTAGAAAGTAAAAGTGATCTATTTCCAACAGAGACAAATAGAGTAGCAAGTAAACTAACTTCTCACAACAGAAAAGGTTAAACTATTCTATGGAAACAACAGTTAAAAAATCATTGGTATAGAACAGAAAGGTTTGGGAAACAATAGTACATGACCACGTACCTGACGACAAAACTATAATAGCATACTGCCAACCCAATGTAGGAGTGTGTCTACGGATTGACCTAATATCCGAGAAAGGCACTGCTCGTATTGTATAGAGACTCTTATCTGAACCAAGATATAGAAAAGATAACATTATGGAACAGCTAACGGAACTTTTTATGTGCATAAAATCACTACTCTTTTTTGAGTCACAATACAGATAACCTAAATCCAACCTTTTTCAGACAGCCTTGCACTTGAGCTTTGCCCTTTATATGGAATCCAAGTCTGTCACAAAAGCACTTCGATGGCTCAGTTAAATAGGCAGAACCAATTGATATTTGCAACAAAAGTGAGCCCCCCCCCCCCCCCAAATAAACACACACACAACATAAAGGCGTCATCCTTGTTTAATGGGAAGGATAGGGAGAAAACCAAATTTAAGTTAGAAAGAGGAAGGCAAAGGGGTACTTGGTTAATGTACTAGACTGCGTTAGTTTGAACTTTGAAAGGAGAACTCGTTCCGTTTTCACTGATTACTCCAAGAGGTTATCGGTATATACTACAAGCCAAAAATTAAGGGACACCTCGTATATTTAACCCTTATATTTATTGCTTTAATAAATTATATTAAGCCCCGTTGTGCATACTCGTATTTCACTCTTTGAACCAACTGTTATATAAAGAAATTTCCAAACAGTAGGAGCTTTTGCAGATCCAGTTGCATTTGAACTTTAACACCACCTCACACCTATACTTTGGTACGAAAATTATGGGAGGCAGGGATGTAGCAAACTTCAAAAATCATGTATGCCACAAAGAGCAAATGGTCCAATAGCAATTATCAAAGACTATATTCGAAATTGGTCATACATAAAAATGAGTCTGACGAAGCATGGAATCTACTTACCATTAACAGAGAACTTCCTTGCTTGATCAGCTTGAGCCGACCTCTGATCCTCTCCCATGCATGTTGAGTTGGGTGTATTGCCACATTATCTTTCAAATACACTATTTCAACACCAACTTGTTCACTGGATGAACTCGGTTTACTGCTACCACTCGTAGTCATGCTTGTCGAACCCTAGTACATACCACAAACATAAAAAACTTTAAATCCATTTACCAAATCACAACAAAGCAGGACAATAATCAGCTTCATAAACTTCTGGAGGAGTAACTAAAATACTCCCTCTGTCCCAATTAATATGAGACACTTTCCTCTTCAGTCTATCCCAAAAAGAATGGTCATTTCTACCTTTAGAAACCATTTAACTTTAAACTTCTCGTTTTAACCATAATGAGATTATTTGTAGCCACAGAATGTCTGCGACTGATTTTAGACCACAAGTGTCAAACGTCGTTCTTCCTTAAACTCCTTGCTCAGTCAAGCACTTTCACATAAATTGGGAGAAAGTCCAAATGGAGTATATTAAACAAAATCAACAAGCTCAACGGCTAGAATCAAGCTTCGTAGTAAATCACACATCATAAGCACACATTAACTTCATCAAAATATACAGTAAGTTCTGCTATTTAAACTCGAGATAATTACGTATAATTCAGAAATTTATAAAAATAAATAGATAATTACTCAATATAGTAGCTATAATTTTTTTTTTGTGTGTGTGTTTGTCGATTATCAAACGTAATTTGTGTATGATGATAAGATAATTCGCGATTAAAGTTGCTCAACAGTATACATAAATTCGCGAATCAATAATTAGCATATACTATAAAAATAAAAGCAAGGATCACAAAAATAACAATCAAGCATCGAAAAGTCACAAGCACAAATAAGTTAACCTAATATCCATTAACATTCCGCTTTCAAGAGATGAATCAATAAGTAAATGGACAAAATAGGAGCAATTGAATCAAAATGCGAAGAAACGGTAATAAGTAAGTGATCATAAAAGATTGTGAAAATGGCGAAGAGGTAGATTAATGCTGACTTGATGCATAGAAGCAGCGTAATCGGCGTCGTCGGAGAGATCGTGGAGGTCTATTTCGTGCATCGATGGCGAATGACTGCTGCTGAAGTAGACAAGCTGCTAGTCTTGGTGACTAAGGAAGAAGAAGATTCAATAGACGGAGCAGGAAACGGTATACGTGTTTCCGTGTGTATTTTGACCCTCTTTGAAACAAATCTATCGTTTGCTCTTTATATTTTTCTCTTCTTTTTTTTTTCATAAATAAAAGTATTTTATTATATCGTATTGTTTAAAATATAATATATATTTTAATTGTTATTATTTTATTATATCATATATTTAAATACGTCATTATGTGGTCATATTATTATCTTATTTTTTCTTTTATATTGTCCATTCTTATAATTAAATAATTTTATGTTATCTTTGACCCTATTTTTTTATATAATAATTATACTTTATACTTTATTTTTTCTTTATAATATTGCAAGTTAATTCTTTATATTATTGATGCATGACGTCATAAAACGACGACAAATAATATAATCTACCCAAACCTTATATACATTAAAACGACACAATACATTATAAAGCAATACCTAATAACCATCCAACAAGCTGTTAATTGACCATATTAATCAATCATACTGTCTCAATTCCCAATCCTATATTGTACCAATAATTATTCTCAATATGATTGGCAGATCAGTAGATAATAATATAAGTAAAATACAAAAATCTTTTATTGGATCATTTCCTTTATGTAAATTGTAACTGATATTACCAATCATGAAAAGGTGGTTTGCTTTGCTCTCTGACATTTGAACGAGAAAAAATATAGCAATGCGAAACACTAGCCTTAGTTGCCGACTTCCTCATCGTACTTTTTTTATCTTCAATTGAACTATCAGTTAGGTTATTGTTTATTCGTAATATGGTACAATTGAATTTACACATAGTTTACAGATAATCGAATCAATTTGATCTCGTAATGATAAAGAAATCGAATAAAAATGCAAGACTTAACGTTAAAATTGAAATAAAAGAGCAAGTAGCTTGGTTCCAGGAGCAGAGCTTCCGGAGACAGTAACAACAATATTAATGAGCAAAAAATAAAATGTTTTTGAGCTTTTGAGTAGTATGTAGCATAAGCTTAGTCAGAAAATTCCTCTCCCCACGATGGATGTTGAACTCATTATTTATAGTTGCATCTAAGGAACAAGGCTCTATGATTAAGCCCCTCTTGAAGGACAATTATGAGAGTCATTGAAGAATGTGTATCGGCATGTATGAATGCCATATTCTCTCTAACGAACTATATATTTAATATTGCAGAATATTCTTCATTAAATGCTATTGGGTGACAGACATTTATGAGCAACATTCCCTTCGAGGGTTATCGAGATTGCTGCCCCCGGACTTGATTTCCACCTATCTCGCTCTTCATCTGTCTCTGGTTCCACGTGTTGCCATATTATGCGAGTATTTAATATGAACATGTTTTGTCCTAGACAGATAGTCCCCCTGCTTTCTGGTGGCACATCTTTGTGTCACCGAGAAGTTGGTGAAGATACCTTTCTTGGCGAGAATTCTTTGGCCCCCTCTGGAAAGTTTCTGACTCCGCATTTAATGCCCCGAACACACGTCATCCCACGATTCAATAATACTTTTGTTGGTTCTCGAGGTCCAAAGAGATGTGCACACTGCTGCTGAGCGTGAGGCAGCCTCTATTGAAAGAGTAAGTAATTTGGAGGCAACCTTGAACTCCAAAGCTGAGGAAGTTGTTGTTGCTGAGGAGAAGCACACACGGATGGAGAAAAGTATAAGAGGGTCACGAAGCACAATAAAGTTTTTAACTCCACTTTCCGTGATCTCGACATCAACCTTCAAGCTTCCAGATCCGAGTGGAATAACCTTTCGACCGAGGTTGACCATCTTAAGGCAGAGCTTCAGCCCCGAACTGATTCCCTCACTGTTGAAAAAACATATTCTATGTACATGATGAGGAGGAAAATCTTGTAGGAGGACAAAGCGGGCGTTACTGACTTCGATGCTAAGATTACCAAGGCCCGTGAGTTGGAGTTAATTGTCCGGAGGGGTCTCCCGGTCCAACTTGATGCGACCAACTCTTCTAGTTCTGGTTATGAGTTCTCGGGAACTGAAGAAGAACCTGAAGGGGATGATGATGAAGGTCAAGATCTTGATCCGGCGACAGATCCTCCTATTTCTCCTGTGGACGCAGATGCTTCTCTTTCCCCGTCTTCTGGGGACTCAGTAGTTTAGCTTTTGCTTTCTTTTTCCTTTGTTGTTTTCTTTTCTGTTTCTTGTAATTATGCTGCTTGGCACGTTTGTTGTATATGAAATTCGGCCCTCTTATGTTTATAGTGATCTTGAAGAGGACGTCTCCTGTTCATTCATGCACTAACATTTGAAGTACTTGATTAACTTTCCAATGATAAAATTAATTCATCATATGGACAAGAAAAAAGATGTAAATAAAGGGACTTCACTTTATTTCTTTCACTTTCAAAAGTTCATAAGCAATACATAAGCATTTGTTGTGCTGAAAAGAAGTACATAAGTATTCGTCGTGCTTCAAAGAAATTGCCATTACTTGTGGCTAATTTGTACAACTTGTTTCTGCGGGGCTGGCCTTGCAGTCCCCGGTCCCGATGATACGTCTTCGTTCCCAGATTTCGTTGTCACAGTTTATATGGAAATCATGTTGTTGTATTCTCATATCATTCCCTCCAGTGTTCGAATACGAAGAATGCAAATTCGTACACTTGTTCCTTTTCTAGTTCCACTAGTGAATGGTTCGATAATCTTTGGTCGGGCATCACGCTTCATTTCCCATTACGAACTTTGCTACTGAGCAAAATATTGTCTCTCGTTAGGAACTTTGCTACCGAGCCAAAGACTACCTAACTATGTCGTAACGACCTGTTGTTCCCATACCTTGTCATTTAAAGGACTTATTTCTGTCGATGGTACTTCCTTCGTAATATGTTTTCTGTTGGTGTCCCGTTATAAACCTTGAATGAAAAATCCAATTAGGACAAAAACTAGACGAAGGGAAAAAGAGTGCAGCTCATACTTTCAGTATAAGTGGTACTCATTAGCAATAGTATCTTTTGAGGTGTTTCACGCTCCAATTGCTCGGCAATTTTACTCCGTCTTGATTTTCTAATTCATATGATCCTTTTCCAATAACAACTAAAACTCGGTAGAGGCCTTCCCACATTGGACCTAGCTTTCTTGCGTTGAGGTCTCAGTTATTTTGAGTCACTTTTCTTAAAATCAAGTCTCCCACATTGAAAAAATGGAGATTGGCTCTTCGATTGTAATATGATTCCATTCTTTTATTTTGGGCCGCCATCCTTATAGCGCCAAGTTCTTGTGTTCCTCGAGCAATTCTAACCTGACCAGTAATGCTTCGTCATTTGCTTCTTCGTCTTCCCGGAAATACCTCATGGTAGGTTCTCCTACATCCACCAGGATCAAGGCTTCTGCTCTGTAAACGAAAGAGAAAGGTGTCTCCCCCGTGCTTGATTTGGTCGTTGTTCGGTATGCTCATAGCACTCCTGGAAACTCTTCGGACTATTTGCCTTTGGCTGTTTCTAATCTCTTTTTGATATTTTGAATAATTACTTTGTTCATCAATTCCGCTCGGCCATTTGCACTCGGATGATATGGCGATGAGGTGATTCTTTTGATTTTTAGGTCTTCAAGGAATTTCGTGATATTTGCGCCTATAAATAGTGGCTCTTTGTTGAAGATTATCTCTTTTGGTATCCCGAACCTGTAAACTATGTTCTCCCATAGAAAATCTACCATTTCGCATTCGCTGATTTTCTGGTAAGGACCTGCTTCAACCCACTTAGAAAAGTAGTCAGTTATATCAAAAGAAATCTTACCTTACCAGAAGCCGATGGCAGCGAACCGACTATGTCTATTCCCCATTTCATGAATGGCCAAGGCGACAAAACCGAGTGCAATAATCCTGCTTGTTGATGCACCAATGGTGTGTGTCGTTGCCACTTATTTCATGTCTAAACATAAGCCTTAGCGTCTTGTTCCATCCGGGACCGGTAATATCCTACTCTAATTATCTTTAAACCAAATAATCTACACCCGAGTGATTTAGATCCCTTAGTGAACTTCTCTCATGACGTAATTAGCTTCGGAGGCTCCCAAACATCGGGCCAACGGGCCTTGAAAAGATTTTCTATACAATTGCCCCCCTGAAGCAGTATAGAGCTGCTTTTGTGCGTAGAGCCTGGGATTCCTTGGCATCTTCGGGTAATTTTCCATGCGCGAAAGACTCAATAATCTCATTCCTCAAGTCCCATACCAAGTTGGTCACGTTTACGTCATAGTAGCCCTCCACACCCAATACCAAATGCATAAGCTGCACGACAGTACCGGAGTCCGATCCCTTCATTTTCATGGACGATCCCAAATTGGCTTGTGCATCTGCTTCCGCGTTTTCTTCCCTCGGGATGTGGATAATTTACCATTCCCTGAACCGTGCAAGCAGAGCATGGACTTTCACTACACATTGTTGCATGTGTTCCTCTTTGGATTCGGAAATTCCATATACCTGATTTACTACTAGTTGGGAATCACATTTGATTTCTATGACCTCAGAGTCCTGTCCCCGGTCCATCTCGAGTCCTGCAATCAAAGCCCTATACTCGACTTCATTGTTAGTGAGAGTAATAGTTCTTATGGTCTACCTTCGGGTTTATCCCGAAGTTGTGATTGGTACTGCAGCAAGACTAGACCCTTTCATATTGGAAGCTCCGTCTATAACAAGGTCCAGACTTCCCGTCGATTCTGAAACCAGCACTTCTTCTTTGGTGGCCAAAGGCAACAGTCTGGGATTGAAATCGGCCAAAAATCCAGACAAAGCTTGTGATTTGATCGCAGTTCTAGGTTTGTATTCTATGTCAAATTCACTCATTTCGATGGGCTGACTCTGAATGCGCACTTCTCGGGGTTAAGCTTCATGTTGTGCTTCCTTAGGATGTCAAAGGTTTCTTGCAGGTGTTTTAGACGATCACCTGCGTTCAAAGACTTAACTAGCACATCATCTATGTAAACTTCCATGGTTTTCCCTATTTTTTATTCACAAGTCTCTGATAAGTAGCTCCGGCATTCTTCAGCCTGGAAGACATCACATTATACCAATATGTCCCGAAGTTTGTTATAAATGAATTTTTTTTCCTGGTCATCCGGGTTCATTTTTATTTGGTTGTACCCGGAATAGGCATCGAGCAACTCATCAACTCGTGATCGGTCGTCGTATCAATCATTTGATCAATGTTTGGCAATGGGAATGAGTCTTTTAGGCACACCTTATTTAGATCCTTATAATCTACGCACATGCGAAATTTATTGTTCTTCTTTAGGCCTATTATTATGTTAGCTATCCAGTCAGGATACTTTAACTCCAGGATTGAACCGATATTAAGCAAACAAGTTGCCTTTTCATGACGAATTTGTTTCTGAACTTGGCAATAGGGCATTTTTTCTGCCTTACCGGAGGGGTGTTAGGATCCAAACTTAGCTTGTGCACACCCACCTCTCGCGGAATACGTGTCATTTCCGCATGCAACCACACAAAATAGTCAGCGATAGATTTAAGAAATTCAATAAATCTTGACCTGATCTCGGGGTTTAGTTTTGTCCCCAAGTGGAACTTCTTCTTCAAGAATTCTTCAAACAATGCGACTTGCTCGAGTTCTTTCGTAGTGGACTTGGTTGCATCCATTTCTTCGTGCACCTAGAAGTACCTTGGTACCTGATAGAATTCCAACGACTCTTCTCCTCTATTCATTTCATTTAGCTCGGGAGAAGGCATCAGTTCCTGTAATTGCTATGCCGCATGCTCATTTCCTTTGCTACTGGAAACTAAGATCGCATTCATCTCCCTTGTCGTTGGCTGATCTCCTCTTATATGTTTAATTCCCTTCGAAGTTGGGAATTTCAAAAGTTGATGATATGTTGAAGGCACAACCTTCATCTCGTGCAGCCATGGTCTTCCAAGAATAATATTGTAGCCCATATCACCGTCCACTACTTCAATAAGGGTCTTCTTCATTACCCTTTTGGAATTTGTGGGCGACAAAATTTCCTCTCGGGTTGTCACGCTTGCTAAATTGAGCCCGACGAGGAGCTTTATAGATGAAATAATGCTTTCAGTTAGCTTGGCTTGTTCCAGCACTCTCCACTGGATAATGTTGGCTGAGCCCCCTAGGTCCACCAAAACATGGTTAATTTTAAAATCTAAGACATTAAGATATATTACCAGGGCATTGTTATGTGGTAGTAGGAGTCCATCTGCGTCTTCCTCTATGAAGGTAATGTCGTCTTCAACGACTTCCCGAAATCTCTTAGTATGAGTAACCGATACCTTCATCTTTTTGCTACCGAAAAGGTTATACCGTTAATTTCATTCCCCCGGAAAATCATGTTGATCGTTAGACGAGGGGGATCTTCTCCTGCTTTCGAGGGCTCCATATTATCCCGGTTGTGACCGTAGTTGTTCTTAGCCCTGTCACTTAAGAATTCCCTGAGATGGCTATTTTTCAGCAACGTCACCATCTCTTCGCCCAGATGTCGACATTCCCCAGTTCTATGGTCGTTGGTCCCACGGTACTCGCACTATAGACTAGGGTCTCTCTGACCGGGTTCAAATCTCATCGGCCTCGGGAATTGTGCTTCCTTAATGTTCCCTGTAGCTGATACTAATTCCATTACGCTGACGTTGAAATCATATTCGGATAGCCTGGGATAGGTGGAGTCCCCGGGCGTGATACCTCATTGTCCTCTAATGATTAGTTATTATGGTAGCGAATCTATCCGCCGACCGAAAACCTCAACTGCGTCTCTCGTCCCTTTCATAGGGCAAAAAACTGATCTCTAGAAGACTGTCTTCTGTTTCAAAATCACCCTTCAACTTTTCCCTATTATTTTCTCAATCTCTGCCCTTGGTTGATGTCAGGAAACTGAACTGGTCGTCTTTTATCCTTGTCTTCGACTCGTAGCGGTTGTGTACATCTATCTGCCCACGTTGTTGCTTGGAACTCGATCAGACTTTCCTTCAGTTTATGGGAAGCATCGGAACATCTCAGATTCAGTCCTTTAGTAAATGCCTCAGCTGCCAATTCGTCCGGCACGACTGGTAGCAACATCCTTTTCTTTTGGAATTTGGTCACGAACTCCCGTAGCAATTCGAACTCTCTTTGCACAATCCTGAATATGTCAGACTTTTGATCTTGTACCTTCCTGGCCCCGGCATTGGCCTTGATGAAATAATCAGCGAGCATCTCGACAAAATCTATTGAGTTCTCGGGTAAAAGAAAATACCATGTCAGGCCCTTTTTTGTGAGGGTCTCCCCAAATTTCTTCAACAAAATTGACTCAGTCTCGCGTGGAGACAAATCGTTTCCCTTGACCGCCGTTGTGTAGGTGGTGATTTGCTCCTGAGGATCCGAAGTCCTATTATATTTTGGCACATCTGGAATCTTGAACCGCTTCGAGATCAACCCGGTGTCGCACATGGTTTAAACGACAACTAGGTGTATTACTTTGAATTTGGTCCTTTCAATATTGGCGGTGCATCTCGGATTTGGTCCATTCAGGCGTTCATTTCCCTCATAAACCGCATGAGTTCGATTTTAAAAGGATCATTCTCATTGTTGCTATCGGATCTACTAGCATTTCCCCCCGTCTTTGTCGAAGACGAACTCGCCCCTTGGGGGTATTGTTATCAGCCCTCTTTGTTGTTTAGTTTGTGGGAGCATCAGGAGGAACTGGACCTTGACCATTCGCGCTGTTGGAAGCACCTGACAATGTCTGTCGCAATTCTGTCATGACCTGATCATATTGCGAGAGATGGCTCATAATAGCCTCTTGTTGCTCCCTCGGGATTCTTATGATTTCCACGACATGATCGTCCTCAAAATCATCGGGATTCACCTCCCAAACATGTCGTGAGTATTGTTTGCCATGGACCGTCATGGCATGATCCCCCTCGTAGTAGGTATCGCTGATTGAATCTTCTTGTTGATGCTGATTTCCCTGTGCCTCAACATTGTGCGTGATGTCGACATCATTATCTTCCATATCTTATGATTTTTGTGCTAAGAATCAAAGAATCAAATATGTTAGTAATATATGCAAGGATCAATCTAATTACGCAACTATCTAAGCCCTATGGTGGGAGCCAAACTATTTACCCGTAACAATTGAATTTGTACGTGATTTATAGATAAGAGAATCGATTTGATCCCAAAATGATAAAGAAATCGAATAAGGATGAAAGACTTAACATTAAAGTTGAAATAAGATACCAAGTAGCTTGGTTCCGGGAGTAGAGCTTCCGAAGGAAGTAACAACAATGTTAATGAGCAAGAAATAAAATATTCTTGAGATTTTGGGTATTGTGTAACATAAGTTTAGTTAGAAAATTCCTCTTCCCACAATGTCTATTGAACTCACTATTTATAGTTGCATCTAGGGAACTAGGTCCGAGGATCAAGCCCCTCTTGAATGACAATTATAAGGGCTATTGAAGAATGTGTAACGATAGCCTATGAAGGTCATATTCTCTATAACTGACTATGTATTTAATACTGTAGAAAATTGTTCATTGAATACTATTGGGTGACAGATATTTATGAGCAACATTCTCTTTGGGGGTTATCGAGATTGCTGCCCGGGACTTGATTTCTACCTATCTCGCTCTTCATCTGTCTCCGGTTCCACGTGTCGCCCTATTATGCGAATATTTAATATGAATATATTTTTCCCTATACAGTTATCATCTGCACCCAAAAATAAAATATAGAGATACAAAATATTAGCCTTAATAAGAATTTTACCATGGCCGGTATAAATTATTCTAAAGTTTTATTTAATAAAATGATTTATAAATTAAGGTATAAGTTATACCAGAAATGAAAATTCTAACTGGATAAAGCATAAGCAATGTATTAAATTATATAATGAGATTCTTTTTGCCTAATGTATCCAACTAAATGATCCAATTAGTAATTCTTGCACAATTAAATTAGCCAATGTTGCTCATAACATGAAAGGAACAAGTGAAAATTTTAAATTATGTCTATACTGATCCCTAAAAGAACCATAGTGGATAATTCATGCAAGTATATAGATTTCTTACTAATATGGTAGGTGTGTGGAAAATATTTTCCTATTGAATTCATTTTCCTTAAATTGGAGGAATATGACTTCCCTACCAGGAGAAGAATTTTTTTCCTTCTAATTTTCAACCTTTCCCACCCCTACTCCCACCCTCCAATCCACACACTTGCCATCCCTGCCCCCAGACCTCCCACTACCACCCTATACCATGTACGCTAACCTCACTCTAACCACCCCGACCCACCTTATGATGGCACCCTCCCGCCACCCTACAACCCTGCCCACCACCCACTGCTCCACTAGGCCCTTCCTAACTACCATTCCACCCATTTCCCCCACCATAACTCTCGGCCCCCAACTCCCTCCACCCTTCCCTGCTCTGCATCCATGGACCTTGGGACCGAAAATCCAAACCCAAAGGTCACCGAGTCGAGGTTTGAGGTTCTAGTTTGGGATTAAGATCGAAATCAGAGGTTGGGGTTCGAGGTCAAGGTCACAATTAAGATTAGAGTCGACTTCAGGGTTCGAGTCGAGTTTGGGGTTAAGGTTGGGATTAGGTTAGAGTCATGGTTCATGTTTAGGTGGGGTCAGGGTCGGGGTTGTAATTAAGATAAGATCTAGGGTTGGGATGAGGGTTGGAGTTTCGGGTAGAGGTCGGGTCCAAGGTTTGGGGTCGGGGATTGTAGTTTAGGGTCTATGTCACAATCAAGATCAAGGTTAAGGTAGGTTGGAGATCAGGATTGGGGGTCGGTCAGGGATTGGTCAACTTTGATGCGACTTCGAACTTGACACCGAACCTCATCCCTGCTCCACCTCGAACTTTGAACCCGACCCTGAACCCTAACTTGAACTGGAGCCCGACCTCATTGATCCTCCCACAATCCATACTCAACAATGAGTGCAAACGGTCGTGAAAGAATAGTACCCAATAATGAGTCGGGGTTGAATTCCTCAGGGAGCTAAATATGGGTGTTAGGATGTACACTTGATGAAATATCTCACTTACACTTCCATACAAGAGGGTTTTGTAATTTACTTATACAATCTATACTAGCAATGATTAACGAGAGAAAAGAAACTAGAGATTGATAAAAAAAAATTTGCGTTTAAAATGGGTAAAAGTCCTAGGGATGTAACTCTCACATAGGTGTTAGCGTAATGGGTTAATTACGTTAACGCTTGTTTTAGTGATCGGAGTGTTCTAGCTCTCAACTCTAGGTTACCCACTCAATACCTCTCGGTCATAGAGTGATTTTGTCCAATTTGGCTTTCTCAAGCCCAATTTGGGTATCAAGTCAAATATTTGATATGAGCTCAAGTTGGTTTTTTCCTATCTCTAGTTCAAACTCTTTAACGCTAGCCAAAACCTTAACTAGCTCAATTTTCTTGTTAGCCAACTTTTCCTAGACTAGGTCCCTCTTTCTCAAGTAATAACCAAGTCATAAAGGCATGATTCATTGTTTGCACCTATTAATTCTAGAAATATTGCAGCAATAAGACTAAATAACAAACACTCAATCATAAACAAGTATTAGATTAATTACTCATAAGGTTTACACACTAAGGTTGGGTCAACTCTAGAAAATATCTAGCTACTCATAATAGAAATGGAAGAAAATAAAGAAGAAACACTAATTAAAGCCATAATAAAAAATTAAAATGATAAACTAATGTGTCTTTAACCCAAATTGTTCACCAATTACCAAAAGTGGTAAACGACAACGGCTACAACTCAAAAAACTCTAAAACTTGCCCTAAAAAAGAGTTTTCTGTCTATTTATAGTGGTCCGAAATTCGCTAATAAAATGCCCTTTTGGGAGGTTATGTGGCCTCACAATTCCTTGTGCGTTCCGTTGTTTACTTGATTTTGCAAGTTGAGGAATTCTGCAGCCACACAATTTGGTCTGCGATTGCACTTCAGCTTTTGTGGCCACACTTTTCCTTTCGCGACTTCACTTTTGCAAGGCTTCACTCTTGGTCGTTTTGCACACTCTCTGAAATTTTTGAATTCTTGTCAGTGCGATCATATTTTGCGGCCGCACAAATTGTGTGCGGTCCGCACTTTGCTTCAATCATCATTTGAGTTTCAACACCAAATCTGCGGCCGCATAGATAATTCTGCGGTCCGAGATTTCTTCTGTGGACCGCACTTTTGGCCTGCTGTGCTTCTTGTTGTCTTATGAGCCAGAACACTTCTTTTTGAATTAGATTTCTTATTAGAGTCCAATTCTCCAATATTCTTGCAATTTGCACAATTTTATTAGTTTTAGGAACATAAATCAATACTTTCAGACTAAAACTAAAGCAAGAAGGTACTAATAAGTGGTTAAAATTCACACTTATCGCCCATCCCTGGCCCCCAAACCCTAATCCCGTACCCCGTCCTGACCCTCGAACCCTCCATCCGCCTCACTTTTTCCCTCTATCCTTAGCCATTTTATCTCTCATAGTGTTTGCCAAGATTATATATTGTTCAAAGGATATTTTTTGCTAACTAACTAAACAATAAAAGATAAATAAGAAAATGATATATTTTCCAAATTTTGTTTTTTGGAGAACTCTTTCCGTGAAAAATATTTCTTTCATACCAAACAAACCTGCAATATGTCTAGATTTTTTTGTAGAAGCACTATCATTAATTTAACTCTTCTTTCGTATAAAGAGAAATATAATATTTAATAACGACGTAAATTGTAATTTGCTGCCAAATATTTGAACAAATGAAGGTGAATTAGATTAAGTGAAGTTTTTATGTTATGATTATGGAGGCATAAGCTAATTTTTGATTATTATAGATATTAATTATTCATAGTAAGAAGCACCGACAATGTACAATAAATTGTTGCGAAGATAAACACGCTAAATGACGGGTATAAATGACATAAAATAAAGAAAAATTAATTAAGAATTCTTATTTAATGGGTAGCCAGCTTTGTTGGATTAGATATAATGTGTGTCACTGAGCTATGAGTCCGATTTTTCACTATGCCTCATCCTAATAGATGTCGGCGCCATTGAACCAACTAAGAGTCCATTTGGATGAGCTTATTTTAAGTGACTTTAAAGTCAAAATAGTTTTTAAGCCACAAGTTAGGAGTCTTACTTTTGGATATTGACTTGTTTTTGGCATTTAGGGTGTCTTTGGTATAGCGGAAAATGTTTTCCGAAGAAAATATTTTCCTTTTCTTGAAAAATAAGTAGTAATCTTATTCATTTTCCGGTGTCTGGTACACAAATTAAGGAAAATAACTTCTCTAGAGTATTCATAAATAATTTAGGTACAATAAACATGAAGCCATAAACTTTCGAACCAACAACTTCCGAACCCACAAATTTCATAAAACTTCCGAAACTGTGAAATTTCGAACCCGTAAACTTAATAATTTCAAAACCCATAAACTTCCAAACACATACACCTCCGAACTCGTAACTTTTGAACTTGTCAAATTTTAAACCTGTAAATTGAAAGATGAAAAACTAAAACAGAAAATATATAAAAAAAATATTTTTTTCAGGGAGG
>ML326024.1:8197-29839 GCA_005239505.1 Nicotiana paniculata | reverse complement strand
TTAGGAAGCTTGAATTATATTTCTCCTTTTATAAAGGATCTTGCTAAGGATACAACTCTTCTTTATGATAGATTAAAGAAGAATCCCAAAGCTTGGACTGACAGTCATACTGCATCAGTCAAAAGGATTAAGCAGAAGATTCATAATCTTCCATGCTTAACTTTAGCTAATCCCACTTGGGCAAAGGTTGTGGAAACCGATGCCTCTGATATTGGTTATGGGGGAATATTGAAACAATGTTCTCCATTAGATAAACAAGAATATCTTGTTCAATTTTATTCTGGAAAATGGAATGAATCCCAGAGAAATTATGCAACTGTAGCTAAAGAAATTCTTGCTATAGTTAAATGTGTTATGAAATTCCAAACTGATTTATACAATCAAAAGTTTTTGATAAAAACTGATTGTCAAGCTGCAAAGTTTATCTTTAATAAATATTTTAAACATGATGTTTCCAAACAAATGTCTGCAAGGTGGCAAGCTTTATTAGCCCCTTTTGATTTCGAAATATTATACAAAAAAGGGTCTGATAATATCCTTCCTGATTTTCTTACAAGAGAATATTTGAACTAATAAGTTCTCTTCTCACCTTTTCAGATAATGAGGCCTACATACAGACCTCCTCGGCAACGAGGAAGAGGAAGAGCATCTACTAATAGTAGAGAGAATAATATTCTCGCTCAAATGGGAAACCAAAAGCTAATTGTTGCTAACATAGCAGGAGGTAATACCGATCATCCGTTATACAAGGAATTTATGGATTATATACAATCCAAGAAAAATGAAGGTTCATCATCTAATGTGCCAACCTACTCCTCAGTTATATCAGAGGACAGTAATGAAAACCTTGAGGTTTATAAACGAAAGGGTACAAAAGAGTTAATAGTTCTTTTGGAACAATCCGACCTAAAATGGAAGGATAACCCATGGCAATTAATGGCCAGGTATTTTGTTACAGCGTCATACGCTACTCCTGCTTATAAATACAGGATGCACTATGAGATTATACTCTCAAAAACAGGATCAGCTGAGATTCATCACTTTTATCCTGCAAATACAAGAAAAACTTATAGTTTTTCGAAAATCATTATCAAGAAGGTAATACCTTCAGATGAATGGGGTATTAGTACCCTCAAGGATCGAGAATATGATCATCCTGACCAGAAAGTCTCAGTTAAATTTAATTATTAGGACTATGTTGAAAGTTTTAATAAAACTTTTCTTTATGAGAATCCTAATAGGAGACACTCATGGTTTATCAAACTGTGTTCTAATATGAACAATCAGCAAATTCCAAATTGGTTCTTCAAATGGTGGAAATTATATGGTCCATCATTGGAAATACTTCCTCCTTTATTCAAGAGTTTATATACTCAATGGGTAAAAATATCTCCCAAAATTACCTCTCTCCAAAAAAATAATATCTTTTATGATGGCATTGCAACCATGTATTTTTTCATTGAATTTTCCATTCCATGGATAATGAAATGGGATGTGGAAACTGGTCATACTAGTGAAGGAATTCCTTGCCTTCAAAGAGTTGTTTATAATAAATTCTGGAATAAATTAGTCCAGACGAACCAGCAAGGACAACTATTTGGTGAAGAATTAATTCAGCAAATCCAAGAAAAAATTAATCTCTATGCCAAACAAGAGAAAGTCAATACTGGTGAAGGAGAAATGAGCACCTTCCAACAAATTACCAGAAAATTTCAAATGAAGAAAGGAGCAAGCAAGAAATACTCGCTTCATATTTAGAGGAAATAAAGAAAGATCTTGCAAGAAATTTTAAAACAAGAATTAAAGATGATGTCTCTATGACCTCCATAGGAAATACTTCAGATGGAGAAAATAATAGAGTTAATAATATTATATAACAAAAATCTTACTCGATTTCAACTTCTTAATTATATAAGGTTGTAAATAGTTCGAATAAGCAAAAATTTTAATTGGTTTTGTAATCCTAGATATTAGGAAAATAATTATGACTATTTATAAATATTAGAGAAATAATTCAATTAATATTTCTAAATATTAGGTTATACATTAAAAGACTATTTGTCTAGTGTGAACTCTATTTTTAAAGGGTAAAAAAGACGAACGATATTTCGGTAAAGGCCTTCGTGCTTTTAATATAGTGTATAATATATATATATATTAGCTTTAAAGTAATATGATACCAGACAAAAACTATTATATTGTTAGTGGAAGTGAAACTACATAATCTTTTTGCTTCAAGCAGTAGTAGTTGTTGTCAATTTCATAGGAAAATTTTGCATAAGAACTTTTCCTAGTTTATGCAAGGCGAACCACTATTATTTTTACTTTAGGAAAAAGGTTTTCAATGGTATGTTCAGTTGAAGAAGATCTACCACTACTGTAACTATTATTTTATTATGGAAGATAATATTTTTCAAAGCGTTAGTATAAATTTTCATATAAGACCGAAATAGTTTTTTTTTTAAATTTTAACACTAGCAGAAAATATTATACTTTATTCTTTCGAAGTTGGGATATTCTCATATTCTATCATTCACCTTATACGATTATCGTATATCATCTATTTTACTACTCAAACAAACACTTGAAAATGATAAAGTTTTCCATGACTACTATATGCTAACCTCTACTTTTATATACACATAAATTCTAGAAAATATTCAAAAAAATAGATTTCTCGAGAAAAAACATTTCCCACCAATAACATTTTCAATAAGAAACATTTCTCTCCATTGTGAACGTTCCTTAAAGCTTAGAAGTCAAATTTGCTGGTATTCTTTTGGAACTTTTGAGGTTTATGATCCCATTTCATGTCAAAGAGAAAACGGATATGGGTACATTGATTTGATGTGCTAGCTTATTACAGATTCATCAAATTTTCCTCTTGCTTGAAATTTCTTTCAAAATTTGGGGGATCTTTTATTTATTTATTTATTTATTTTACGTGTTTATTTTGCAACTTGTGGACACTGGAGTTATTACCTATTGGAGAAAGCAGCTTAAAATGGTTATATAGTCAAACTTGGAACAAAAAACCTATCAGAACCTTCAATCATAAAATTACATGTACACATCAAGTAATTATCCCACATACCTATTTAATTAATGGACAATAATTACCTAATAAATATGTCCCTTAATTAAAGGAAGCTATATATACAAAGCAAATTCACTGAAAATCTTACTCCATCCGTTTCAAACTTGGACCAAAATTAAAGAATAAAAAAGGATTATCCATTAAATATATTTTCTTACTATGGGAAACTTTGTCGTTAAAGAAAGTTTATCTTCTTCTATACAATAAATATAAAAAAATACAGTGTATACGGTCAAAATCTTATGCCCCGATTTTGTAGGCTCGAGAAGTTGCATCAAGGGCAGAAATCCGATAGAGCTCGAGCTCGGATTTGAAGATGGAACAAGAGGCTCGAGGACCTAAGTGCTAGATGAGCATCAGAGCAAAGTACGACCGAGCCTAAATAATGCCGCTATGAGTTTGTTACGGAAAGGACAAGATTCGCCACGTCCCCAAAGATCATGGCGCAAATTCCGGGATAGATTTGTACGAATTAGTACAAATTCGTACTAGGTGGTTATACAATTGTACCAATAGGATTCTTTACTGTAAATAAAAATGTACCTTATTTAGGGTTTCCCCTCCTACATAAAGGGGACCCCAATCATTTGTAAAGAGGATCCAATCATAAAGAATACATTGTCTTACTTTTTCGTTCATTGTTCTTCAGAATTATTCTCTAGTTTTATTGCTCTTACTTTACTCTTCTTGCTTTATTATCCCTAACCCACCTCGAGGTCATCGAGCTCAAGGTCCGTATTACGCAAGTAACACCGGTTTGGTTCTTCGATTCTTCTCTTTTATACTCTATATTACTTGCTTACTAATTGGTATTGGACTAGATCACATATCTTTAAAACCATAAATCAAATTTAATTGTTACTCGTATTTTTTAGGTAAACAGTTTCGCATCCACCGTGGGGCTAAAGATAATTGTGATTTTTTCAGTACTAGTTTTATGATAACACACGTTATTCTTCACACTTTTCTTGTCAAAGATTCTTTGACTTCAAGCTGAAACATGTCAAACTCACCGAACACACTTGTGCATGGTAATGACGGCCTCAGATTCTATGGGGAAAATGATAATGCAACAACTTTGGGTGGCTGGTGTACCACCGCTTAACCCTGGGGTATCACCAGTTCCTAACCCAGTCGATGTTGATTCACACATTGATCTAAATGTCGATTTGGGCACAGACATTGGAGTAAGAGTACGCGGAGTGGTTCAACCCGGTGATCAAAGAACACAGGGTCGGGGAGATGGAGAAGTCATCCTCTAAGTGATTTTCGAAATGTTACAAGCAATAAATTGTTATCGCTCAGTTGCAAAGTCAGCAAAAGACTCCGAGCGTGGAGGGACCAGAAACTACTAATCGTGTTGAACTAGTCCCGGAGAGGTCGAGCAATAATGGATCAGGAGCTGACCCTACAATCATGAGAATGCTCGAAGAACTCACAAAGAGGATCGAATCAGGAGAGAAAAGGATCAAAGACAACGATAAAAAGGTGGAAACGTACAACTCGAGGGTCGACCAAATACCGGGAGCACCTCCGATTTTGAAAGGACTGGATTCTAAAAAGTTTGTGCAAAAACCTTTCCCCCCGAGTGCAGCCCCGAAACCTATTATGAAGAAGTTTCGCATGCCAGACATACCCAAATACAACGGGATCACCGATCCCATGGAGCACATCACCATATATACTTGTGGTATAAAGGGAAACGATTTGTAGGACGATGAGATCGAGTTTGTTCTACTGAAAAATTTTGGGGAAACTTTGTCCAAAGGGGCCATGATTTGGTACCATAACCTGCCCCCGAACTCTATCGATTCGTTCGCCATGTTGGCAGATTCGTTTGTAAAGGCACATACTGGTGCGATAAAAGTTGCAACAAGAAAGTCGGACGTATTCAAAATTAAACAAAGGGACAACAATATGTTAAGGGAATTTTATCCCGGATCCAAATGGAACGAATGGAGTTACCACCAGTTTTCGATGACTGGGATGTTCAAGCTTTCACTCAGGTTCTAAGTGAGCGGAGCGCGATAGCATTGAGGCAGTTAAAACAAAAATTGATCGAGTACCCCGCTGTGACTTGGGCGGATGTGCATAACAAATATCAGTCGAAGATTAGGGTCGAAGATGATCAGTTGGGAGCGCCCCCGGGCTCGGTTTATCCAAACAGGTTAGCAACAAGGAGAGGTATCAGCCATACGTCGAAGAGCGAAGGAACAATTCGAGGCGCAACGTACCTCAGAATGATCGAAGAGTAGATCGAGGACATAATTATCGGGGATTGGTATCGTCTCAGCCATTGGAAAAATTAGGGATACCAGGTGGCCTAAACCCATACAAACCGACCCTTTTATGAGGAATCCCAACTTGATATGTAAGTAACACGGGTCACATGGGCACAGGACCGAGGATTGCAGGAAACCCACGGGCAGATGCACATGAGGAAACATGCACAGATCAGTGTAAGACACGCTCTTTTGGCCACTCAGGCCCTATATGTTCTTCAAGCTTTGCTCAAGACTTTTCATTTTCCGTGTCATCTCCTCTTGTTCGGGATTTCTCAAGATTCTCTCATGTTCCATAGGAGATTCAAATTATGGATGCTGTGGATAAGAGTTCGGAGTGACTCGGGTAGTAACCAGTTGGAATTGGGGAGCTTGAAAAGTGAAATTTGATGGCTCAAAGCTCTGTCGTGGAAATGTTGCCTGTGCCATACCGGAAGCTGGAGGTGCGGTGAATACAACAGATGGTATTCCAGAAGATGGTTCCTGGGGGAGGACCTCAGAAGGCATTCCGGTCATAGTAGGGAACCCAAATGGTATGAACGGGTTAGGTGCTGAAATTGGAACATTAGTGGTCCCTCCCGTTCTTGGGATCAACTCAGGGAAATTGGGGATAACACTAAGCGGCTCCCTGCCATTAGACCAAGCTCCTACATTTCTAACATGCGGCATCTCATCCTCCTATTCTCCTCGGCAACTGCTGATTCGGACTATGGGATAACTGATGCGGGGCTATCTTCAGGTTCGACAATAGACAGATGACTTTCAGATGCCATTGCAATGCTTCCTTTGGACCTTGTAAAATAGTGGTGTGTTGCCAGAATAACACCGCAAAAACCAACCACCTTAAAATTAAGAACCTTTAGAGTAGACAGCAAATGGGTTAGCTTGAGATATTAACATATAGGAGATCACACGTTGGGATGCAATGCATCTAAGCAGTCAAACATTTTTCTAAGATGTTTGCGACGGCTGTGTGTTTCATCTCGGCTTTAATGTTTCACTCTTTTCTTTCTTGATTATTTTCTTTTAGGATTATGATCGAATCCTATGTGGATTACCTACGTATCATGACTCCGCATGAATCAGATCATCACGTAGTTCAAAAGAAATAGATATAGAGTGACAAGGTGCAATTTTCATTACTAAAGATAGCTTTTTGTTTTCATTGCAAGCAGTTTGAAATACTGATAACCATAAAAGAAACAGTACAGACTCTAGACAAACAACAATAACTTAACATTCTAGAAAGCAATAAAATACAGACTCGAAAACTAAAACATCAAAAGTAAAGGAGGGCTTCTGCTTGTCTTCTCGGGGCTTGTGATGCATTGGTTGGTATCTGTGCAGGCCTGTGTGCAATATTTCCCTGAATTAGATCCAAATCATCCATCACCTAGTGGACGAAAGTCATCATAGAGGAAAAAAACATGGAGGTAGTCATGCTCTCACATTCGTGACATTTCTGCACAACGTAGTCAGCTATTTCTTTGATCCTATTCCTGATGACCCCTTTCTCCTGAAGCAGGCGCCCTATTTGTTGTGCTCGGGCTTCTAATACTTGGGCATTTGTATTGTTCTGGTCCTGTAGCTGTTGCACGGTTCTTTCCAATTGGCATATTCGTGCATAACAGTGCTCCATTTCTGTTTTAAAGTCTTTAGTTTGTTGGACCATTTCATTCCCCATGGCAAACAATTTTTCCTTCAGGATTGCCATTTCTTTGCTATACTTCTGCCTCAAATGATGAGCCTATTTTTCTGCCCCCTTTGCTAACTTGGTTTAGGCATCTAGCAGGTCCTTTTCAACTTTAGTCAAATCAAATGCATACTCATGAACCTTCGTCTTCGGGTTGCTAATGATTTTCTCATCCCTTTCACTCCTCATTGGTGTTTCAACAACTATTTTCAAACTCCGGAGTTGCACGGAGCGCCTCGTTCTCTTGGGTCAACTGTCATTTTTCGCCTTCAACTACCTATGCTTGCAACTCATTGTCGAACTCAAGGTTCCTTAATTTCTCCTTCAGAGCATGGATGGTGGCCTGATACCTCTTTTCCTTTTCTCCCAAGCTAACCTTTCTTGAATCTTATCATCGAAGGCTTGAACATGAGGCCTTTTGGAAGGCCTTTCTGGATCGGGTTCGGGTTCTTCATTAATGCAATTTCTTTTCTCAAACTATGCTGCATAACCCGGATCCACTTCACCTCTAACAAGGTCAGGCACTTGAGTATCTTCTTTCAAATACCGACACCCATTCCAGCTTTGTTCAATTAAGGCCTCAGGTAATGAAGCTTCAGGGTGTAGTTCAATGACCTGGGTGCTCAAATCTTCTTCCTCGGGTACTATTTGATATCGACCCAATTCACTCAAAACCCTTTGGGGTGCATAGGGTTGAACACTTCTCAGACCCATTAACAACAAATGATTTCTTATAGCCGACAAGTGTATGACCTCTCTGACAGGCAGCCATCCCAGGGTCCATTCTATCTGATTTGCTCGTAAAGTTCTCAGATGGTCGATCCAAGCTTTAAATCCCTCCTGGGAATTGTAGTCTTTTGCTCTTTCTCCAAAATTCTCGATGAAATTGGTTTTGTCAGGACCATAGCTCATGAATCTCGAGTGATGAATAAGGTGTTTGATTAACCACATTTGGAGAATAATGTTGCAACCTTCGAAGAATGTTTCCCCTGACTTGCACTGCGTTAAAGCCTGATAAATATCAAACAGTATGAGCAGAGCTAATGTGTGATTCTTTTTCTCAGTCAAAACCTGGCGATTCTAGCCACACGAACATCAATGGTCCCTTTTGCATTTGGAAAGACCATTACACCCAGGAATGCCACTATGAAGGCTATTCGGCGGTGAATTCTCCAGGTATCCTTGTCTTGCTTGTTGTTTAGCCTCTTTTCATGTGTTTTGAACCCGTCTGGAAATCCATATCTAGAGGACAAGAAAAAGATTGAGCAACAACCATCAACCACCCGACTCTTTCTGAGTTGTTTGCTGATATATAGGAAATCAAAGAAACGGCACACTGACATGGGCCTCGGGAAGATGAGTTGTTGGTTCCTTAAGTTCCGTCCAAAACCCGTATACCCTGTTATTTCTTCTAGAGTAGGAGTGAGCTCGAAATCTGAGAAATAAAATACATTATGAACTGGATCCCAGAAGGTTACTAAAGCCTTGATTAAGTCATTTCTTGGTTTCACCTTCATGATGTCAACGAGAGTCCCCAATTGCTCACTTACCCATTCTTTACCCTCCTCATCTAGGTCATACCACCATATTCAGAGTTGTAGGGGAGCTTCTTCTACGATATTCAGTTGCGGATTCTAGACAGTACACATTTTGAACCTCCGTACGGGTAAGGTCAGGATTGCTTTTTAATTTTGAAAGAGAAAACCAACAAATTCTTTTTACAAGACCAATTTTAACTTTTCAAAAGACACCTCTCCCAAAAATGGATATTTGCGCAATATTGACCGACATGGCCATTTTTGCAAAAGTGGCCCCTTCTTACCTCTTGAGTAAAGTTTTGGGGCCGAAGCAGGGTACTTTTCCAGGAAAAGTGACAGACATGTTCGTTCTTAACAAAAATAACCCTTCGATAATGTAAATGATCTAAGGCTATTCTAGCAAGAACGATACAAGACTTAACTGAAGTTGGGTCGGTTTTATTTCGACAAATGGACTTATTTTGTTTATTTTTGAAAAGTGGGGTCGACACCGATGAGGTTTGCCTATGTATCTCACATCTGGTGAGAATCAGACCCACGTAGTTCGGTTACTTTTGACACAACTTGAAAAATATGATTCTGGCTCCCTTTCGCTCATTTTTGAAATTCTTTTGTCCTCAAAGTTTCGATGTATTTTTTAAAATATCATGGTTTTTCAAAACTGGCGAATTTTCTATCCTCCCGCACTCTTGTTTTTTTTGTTATTTTCTTTATTTAATCGGTCAACAAACTAGCCGAGACAAATAATTTACACATAGCGGGTAAAAATGCATCAGGATGGTCTTTTTGTTTCGGGTACACCTGTCCTAGACGGACCCAACCCCTGTGTTGAGTCCCCTGAGTCAAAAATGCACATGATGCAAATAAGCGTTCCTACTAGGGATCCGGCATGAGGTTTTGTCATTCTAGGTTTAACCTGGGGTTTTATTCTAGCCCTGGCTTAAGCGGACAACTCGAGTCGAGGTGGGAGCGACGTAACGGTAGCACGAAAGGCTATCCGGCCTAGTGGCTGATCCATCCCAGTTCTTACTTGGTATGACCTTTAACAGAAAGGCGGGTCACGCGAACGTGTGCATCAATTTTTAGAAGAATCAGGAGGGATGCGTAAGAAGACAGTTTAAATACAGTTCAAATAAATATCAAAGCGGTAAATAAATGACATTTAGCACATTAGCCATAGAAGAACAGTAATATCAACAATTTAAACAAGCCAAATAAAATCATATTAAAAAGGCTCGAATTCTTTGAACCTTGAACTAGAGATTCTGGGTACTCTTATCCCCAACAGAGCCGCTAGAGCTGTCACACCTCCTTTTTGCCGATAAGGGAGTTTTTCCAATTAAAGTGACATAATCGAATTTGGGATTATTTATTTAATTTTTAGAGTCGCCACCCGAATTTTTTACGGTGTTCCGAGACACCATTTATTTTAATATCCCAAATCGAGGAAATTTTGACTCCGTAAAACGTCTGCGAACCAGAATACCGGGTAAGGAATTCTGTTAATCCGAGAGAAGGTGTTAGTCACTCCCGAATTCCGTGGTTCTAGCACGGTCGCTTAATGATTTATACTTGGCCTAAATTTTTTAATTACTGATTTTAATACCTATGCGCATTTTTACATTTTTACCGCTTTTAATTCTTCATTTTTTTTTTGAAAAACTATATTAAGATGGGTTACGCGTACGTATACCCGCTTGAAATTGATGCGTCAAAAATCATGCCACGTGTACGTGTACATATTCATGATGCTTGATTTATTTAAGAAAGTAATCAAAGTCGCGCGAGTGCGTACGTTGGTTTTATTTAAAAATCGAGATCACGTCACACAAACATGTACGCGATCACGATAATAGTTTAAATCTTAAGTATGTCAATTGAGCATTCGTGATAATAACTAGCTAAGGACGGGTCTAGAGTATTGTATTATAGTGTAGAAGTTGTTTGCCTAAATGACTTTTTAAGAATAACGTGAAGGTCATGGATGTATTTGGACTATAGGGCTTGGCTATTTAGGGCATCCTAGCAACCAATTGTTATGGACCTAAATGAGGGAAATGGGCCAACTAAGGGTTTTCGAATCTGGCCCAGTCATGCTCTAAATAAACTGGGTCAGCCACGTTTTTCAGCACTATTAATCAAAGGGGAAGTAGAGCACGTGCTGTCCAGTTTTAATTCTATTCATGTGAGAATAAACATTACATAGGAGGATTATGACATTTAAACTTGAGCTAATGATACTAATAAATTATGACCAGATACTATAAAGTGGGGTTACAGACAAAATTATAAAGGCCATGTGTATAATGTTTAGGGCTTTTGATATCTGGGCCGCGAATGGGAGGCCCAGTAAGACCCGTTGTTTTCAGATCTCTTTGGGGTCTCCATAGTGAGACTACCAGCCCGAAATTTGTCCTATTTAATATAGGGCCCAAAACAAAAAAGAGTCTTTGCAATAATCCAACCCATAAATATGAATATCATTACATATTATAGCCTAGCATCGTGCTTAAACACAACACACATCAGATTTAATTTTAGAGCACTATACTAATTACCTGAAACAAGCATCAAACTAAAGCAAAGAGAAAAATGTTTAAACCAATACGCAAAATTTTTAGGCCTCATATTATGCAAAATCATATATAGTAAATGAATAAATCTACTCTAATCTTCAAAATTAATGATAATAGCTTCACATCTTCTAAAGTGGTTACTAGAGTTGACTGGTGCAAGTAGCTTATGTGAATACGAAATCTGCATATCACAACCTTCAAAATAGATATGAGTTCACATGAGACTAATCCCTACATTTCATTCATTCTAGCTTTAGTAAATAACATATTGGCAGGAATGTGTCAACCAAAGAAGGAGCACAAACAGGGATAAAGTCATAAGCAATTTTCAGAATCAAACAACTGAAAACAGAAAATCAGGTATAAACTCATCCTGAACAGACCTAGCCAAATATGCATGCTTGTGAAAACAAGGAAAACAGTCAAAATTTGGTCTAAGAGGACAAATGAAAATAGATGTGAACATATGTAACTAAAATCTGAAGTTGAGCACAAAAGATGCAGATATTTAGACCAGGATTAAACAAGAAAATTTCATTCAATGTAAGGGTATAATTACATACCTAAGAGCAGATAAAACAACAGAAAAAGACCAAATAAAGGTCAAGAGCAGAGCAATCTGGAGCTTAAACACAACAACGAACCAGCAGTAAGAAAACCCAGAAAATGATAGCTTGAATACCAAAGATTTTAGTAAAAATCAGCCAGAAAAGTAGTTTTCATGGAAAGAAAATACAGTCACAAGAAGACCAATTTTAGACTGTTTTTTTTTCACTCATGATTTCAGTATTTTTTCCAGCATTTTTCTGCTTTTTTCTTCAGAGTAATAGAACAATATTTTCAATGTGATAATGTGTGTTCAGGTGTGTTTCAGGTCTGTAGGTGTATTTTTCAGAGAATAATATAGTCTATTTATAGGGAGTTTAGGGGTAACATCTTTTAGGGAATATACCTTATCTATTAAGCTGAAATAGTACAGGTACAACTGTCCATTCTTATCCTTTTGTAACAGCTAGGACAATTGTACATCTTTCTAGAAGGTTCTATTATTTACAACCTTGTTTTCTTTTTAAGAAATTACTGTTTTAACCTAAAATATCTGATTTTGTGCTTTTCAGATTTTGTTTTTGACATTTATGCTAATTCTAGAAGCTTCTTGGGTTGTTACACCCGAGATTCTTCAATTGAAGTTCCTAAACTACTCTTTAATACCTTTAGAATTACTCTTTTAGTATTTTAAGGATTATGTCCTTTATTAAGTTAACTAGTTTTATTTAAATGATTAACACTAATGAAGAAGCTGAAGTTGACTTGAGATTAGCTTGAGTAAGTGAGATTAAGTGAACTATTTTGGACTTAAACTTTAGCTAAATCAAGTGAGGTTATTATGTAATTAACTCAATTGAGTAATTAAACTTTATTAGTTGTCTTAAATTAGGACTTAATTATCTATTTCATTATATAAAGTCTCTTTTAAAGGTTATCACAAAATCAAATTGACTCTTAGTTAAATGTGATTACTAATCAATGGGTATATGTAAATAATTAATAGGTTAGTTTTAACCTAAGGATCCAAGATTAAACTATAATTGATGATTTAGCTAGAAGCCTTTGAATTCATGACCACTTATTAGTTTAGAATCAAATAACATCCTAACTAATCAACGATTAATAACAACTATCACTGATAATTAAGGGAAGCAAGGGAGGGGGATGGTACATGAACCTAAATTTATTATCCTAAACTAGGAAAGCAGACTAAAGAGAAGTTCAGAATTAAACCTATCGGGAAACACTAAACTAATCAGCATTTAACGACAGACTGGAATCAAACGACTCAGGAAAAACACAGACACACTAACTATAATTAAGTCATGTATTCAAACAACAAACCTATAATAAATCTTAAAATAGAATTTACTAATCAACTAGGCAAGAACGATTATGAAACCCTAGTTGATCAATAATGATCAGCAAGCTAGGTTTAAACGGCTATCTTTCAAGAAGTCTGAACAATCGTACAAACATGCATGGGAGTAATTAGATTTTAAACCTAAAATAATTAACTTAAAAATAAACAGTGATACACATGGAGCTTAAAACTAAACCAAAACAAATTTGGAACATAAAATGATCAAAGGAATAAGAAGCGGAGGGTACCAATTAGTTAGAACAAATTTGACCGGATTCGATGACTCGCCGGACTTTGGCCGGACTCCAGTAGGGTTTTAAACGTTCCAAACCCACATGAATAAATAGATTTGGTTGATACCTATTGACTCATGTGAGTTTGAGTCATTGATTTTCTCGAAAACGGCCAGTGAGGAAAATTTTAGGGTTTTGAGTTTTTAGATCTAAAATTGGGAAATTTTGGGTGGGTTTTCGGAGGAATTGATGTTAGGAGGTGGTTTAGGGGATGGAGAGGAGTATTTGATGAAATTTTGGGGTAGTTTGGTGGAGCTCCTCCGCCAGTGAGCGATTTCCGGCTAGCGGAGTAAGGCGGTGGACGGTGGGGGTTAAAGGGGAGTGAGAGAGACGGGGATGGGCTTGTCTCTAGGGGTTAGGGANATATATATATATATATATATATATATATATATATATATATATATATATATATATATATATATATATATATATATATATATATATATTGGGGTTAGTTCCTAGTCGTTAGATCTGGGGAGATCAACGACTGGGATTAGTTTGGCTTAAAACAGGGTCGTTTGGTGAGGGACTGGGGCCGGCCGGGTTTAGCTCGTTTGGGCTGGTTTGAGTTTATAGATAAGAGTTTGGGCCTGAGTAATTTTGGCCCAGGTCTGAATTAATTCCTTTCCTTAATTTAATTAATCAAGTAATTCAAATTAAATTGTAAAAACAAATTGTAACTAATTTTTAACATAGTTTTATCTAATTATAAATTGATTGATAAGTTAATTAACAGTAAAATCATTTAATTTAATACCCCATAATCATTTAAATAATAAATTCCGCAATTTAAAAAAAACAATTAAATTAATCAAATAATCATTAGATCTACATTATGTCAAGTAATCAACATTCTGTCATTATTTATTTTAATCAATTATAATATACTAATTAGTTTTAATTCTAGTTTTTATCTAATTGACAAGAAAAAATTAATTAATGAGTGAATTAAAAAAGGTGAAATAATCAATTAACACTTGTAATTATTTGAAGGATAAATTTTGTAATTTCCTAAAAATGATTAAGGTCATGCACCTAATTATGAAATTTTAAATCATTTATAAATTTTGAAGGACGAATTATAATTATGCAATCCAAAAATAATTCACAAATAACACTGAAATTCAACAAAAAATTATAAAACTAATTAATTTATTGAATTTTTGTAAGAGTATATAGTAGGTTAAAAATTACATGCTCACAAATATAATCATATCGAGAGTCGTGGAGCAGCTCGGGCTACTTGACCAAATCATACCAGCATCTTGAGTCTTGAATGGCTTCAACATGGCAAGTGATGCGTAGCTATAATTCATGGTTTAACGCTTTATGTGCCTTACATTTTATGTGCGTTAATGATAAAAATATACTTCGTATGTGTATAATGGAGTCTATTTTATGTGTAAGTGAATTAGAGATGGAAGCCGAGCTAAATGGATGCATAAACGTCAAAAATACGCTCAAGAGTCAAAAAGGAGTGAACCTGGCTATAGCCGGGCGTTTGAGATGTAAAGCCTGGTCCGGGCGTTTGGGGGCGTTTAACCCATAACGCCTGGCCTGGCCAGGCGTTAGCCAGGCGTTTGGCCTGTAACGCCTGGTCCCTGATCCGGCCTAGTCCGAGTTTTGAAGGTTTTAAGTGTTTCTCGGTTTGACTAGAAGTATCCTACATGTTTAGGATTTGTACCAAACATATAAATAGGCCCAAAAACACAACTTTGAAGGATATATGCCATTAGAGTCAAGAGAATCCTGTGGAATACTACTCAGCAAAATATTGATTTTTACATCCTTTATTCATTACTCTGTAATTTATTTATGCAAGTTATTTTGGATTTGATTATTAGTAGCATGAGTAGCTAATTTCTTTAATCTAGGGTTTTGGTGGAACCCGTTAGGGGATGAACTTATTGTGATATTAATATAGTTTGGTTGGTTGTTAATCTCTATTTGTACGTTCTTGTTGTAATTAATTGAAAGGATCCTCAATTAGCTGTTCCTATTTATTATGTATCTACTTGAGGGAGAGTGCATATTTAGGTAGTTGTTTGAAAAAAATCACTCCCGGAGTATAGACGAAAGTCATAACCGAAGGTTTAGAAGTTGGATTAGAAATAACGATAATTCGGGTGCTATCTAAAGTGAACTGTAATGTAATCTAGCTAGCGTAACTTGAGAGAGTGCGTCTAGTAAATTATCATAATTACTTGATAGAGATTTATGGTAGATAGAATGTTCATGATTGATAGAGACAACTAAGCAAACTATAAGAAGTATTCAAGAAGGAAGTTCACCGACGGGGGAAACCATAACCTTAGACCTTTATTAATAATTGTTTACACCATATTGTTAGTTAATCGTTAGTTTATTAATTTTGTCAGTGGAAATAGTAAAACATTACCAATTGATATTCAAAAGTCTTGAGAAAATTGATTAAGTAAAAGTTTCATATTCTGACGGCTTGATTGATACGTAAATTCCCTGTGGGATCGACTCTGGGCGTAATACCCCGGATTATATTTGCAACGCCCGTTTAGTCTTTCTTTAAGACATAATTGAGCGTGATAAAATTTTGGCGTCGTTGCCGGGGAATTAACGGTGTTATCAATTGGAGTTGGAAGAAATACAAAATTCTGAAATATAGTCAATTTTCTTCCATTTTCATTTATACATTGAAAGTTTAACGTTTGCTAACTTGGTTGTATAGGTGCATGCCTAGAAACTCATTGAGAACTGGTGAAGTACTTGAAGCCTTATCAGACCCCGAGAAAGTTTTCAAGGCCCTAAACCGGGCCAACCGGAAAAGCAAACAACAACCATCAATTGAACAACTTGAACCCGACATGGAAGATCCAAACAACAGGAACAACAATGGGGATGATGTGGTAGACCCAGTTGCTCATATAGGGGCAGAGGCTCCTTTATATGACTGGGCACAACCCACGACAGAGAATTTGTCCACGTCGATACTAGTCCCTCAGATACAGGCTGAGTCCTTCCAGATTACAAATAATATGCTGCACTTGTTGCAGAACAAGGGACTATTCTGAGGGTCATACATCGAAGACCCCTAGCAGCATTTGAAGAATTTCCTGTCAATTTGCAAAACACAGAGGCAACCAAACGTCACTCAGAAGGCAATAAAACTATTGTTGTTTCCATTCTCAATGACTGGAGCAGCCCAGACTTGGCTAAACTCACTCCCCATCAATTCCATTACCACATGGGAGGAGTTAGTTAAGCAGTTTGTGAACAAATTTCATCCACCCAACAAGACTGCTCAACAAATTGATGAAATCTTGAGCTTCTGACAGAAACCAGTTGAAACATTGCAGGAGACATGGGAAAGATTTAAGGGAATGCCGGTTATCTGTCCACACCATGGTATTCCGGAGCAGATGTTGGGGCAGCATTTTTATATGGGTCTGGCTGATACTGTAAAGGCAAATGTTGATGCTTCAGCTGGTAGAACATACTTGAGAAAAACATGGAGAGAAAGTTAGAGCTTGCTTGATAAAATGGCGCAGAATTCAGGATGGACAACCATGAATGCACCCATTACTCCTGTAGTTCACTCAGTTCCATTCGATCCATCCAATACTATTGCAGAGAATGTGGGCACCTTGATAACAGAGATGAGCATACTAACTAAGAAGGTGGAGGAATCAGGGCAAAAACAGCAGGTACACATCATAGATACAACCAATGGGGGCTTATGCACATCTTGCATTAGTCAACCATTTGGTAAACAGTGGAATGCAGAATGTGATCACCCTCCTTATCCAGAAAACATGAATTATGTGTCAAATTATGAACGCCAGAGACAAGGGGGACAGAACTGGGGTCAGCAAGTTCAACCGTATAGACCACCTCACCAACAACAGAACAGTGGAAATATGGGTGTCATGAGACCACAAGGTAATGCAACACCATATCAGAGGCCACAAAGTTATAACCATCAGAATCAATAACAAGCATACTACCCTCCTCAGCATCAACAAGGGGGAAGGCAAGAAGATGGGCTCTCCAGGTTAGAAGCTATGATGCAACAGGTTATTAGGTCAAATTCTAAGATCAGCGAAAGAGTATATGCCCATGACTCAGCCATTAAAAACATCAAGGTGCAGCTGGGGCAGATTTCAAATGCAGTTAACAATCGTCCTCGCGGAACTTTACCTGCTGATACTCAGGTGAATCCCAGGGACCAGGGCCCAAAGCAGCTAATGGCAGTGAGTCTCCGTAATGGCAGAGACCTGGACCTGGAATAAGAGACGAGGCATGAAAGTAGACAGACAGATACATTGGTGCAGGTGCCTATTGAAATTGATGACTCGACTCCTTTGACCAATGGCACAGTGCAGCCAGCTGAAGGAGAATCCAATAAGCAAGGTGAAGTTGAGAAAGAACTAGAGAAAATCACAGAGCCAGCAATTGAGGTGGTGGTGGAAAAGGAAAAATAATAGATAACAGGAAAGAAGAGATCACCAACTCCATTCCCTCAAAGGCTGGCAAAATATCAGAAGGATGAGCAGTATAAGAAATTCTTGGACATGCTAAAGAAAATACAGGTAAGTATCCCATTGATTGATGCATTGAAGGAAATGCCTGGCTATGCTAAAATGATGAAGGACTTGATGTCCAGAAAATTTGACTTCCAAGATCTGGCTACTGTCACCCTTACTCAGACTTGTAGTGCGGTGGTGACGCGTTCTATTGCTGAAAAGTTGTCTGACCCAGGGAGCTTTACAATTCCTTGTACCATTGGCAACTTAGCTTTCACCAAAGCTCTATGTGACTTGGGGGCCAACATTAATCTGATGTCGCTGGTCATATATAAAATACTAGGGATTGGTAGAGCCAAACCTACCTCCATGCTTCTGCAACTTGCTGATAGGACGGTGAAGAGACCGTCGGGTATTCTGGACGATGTGTTAGTGCAAGTGGGGAATTTGCGTTCCCTGCTGACTTTGTGATCCTAGACTGCCAGGTAGATGAGGAAATTTCCATAATTTTAGGAAGGCCATTTTTGGCCACAGGCAGAGACCTCATCGATTGTGAGACTGGTGAGCTTAAGATGAGGCTCAATGATGAAGTGGTATACACGATGCAAGCCCAAGCATGTTCACCCTCAAGGAGCCATTAAGGAAGGGAGTCTGAGAACAAAATTCCCGTCAACTTGGAGGAGCATTCATGAGTTGGGTTTAGGCTATGTGTTCAAGCACAATGGAAACATCAACCTTAACTTAGTCAGGGAGTCTATGCAGGGTTTGACCCTAAAGACAAGGAGGAATTGGTGCCAATCCGTGGGCACTTGGTGGATATTTTAGCCAAGGCCATATGTGATTTTCTAGGTGCTCCAAATGTTTCGGTGGAGCCTTTAGAGCAATTCATCCTCCACCCTAACTATAGAGAGGTGAGGCACACACTCTGTGGGGTCGATTCTAGAGCTGCTTGGATTCGGGATAGAGCCACAAATCGCCGTAAAAGGTTTCCCAAAAAGAAGATGAAAGTTGAAACCCAGGTGTGGCTTAAATTGATTAATGCGCGGATACTACGGTGCAACCATGACACCTTAATCAGCCGAGAAAGAATTTGTGTACTCTATTTCCTGATGACGGGGCAGAAAGTGAATGTGGGCCACCTGATGCGCTATCAAATGGGGTTGGTGCGTTCAAGCAATAGAATTGATCGAATACCATTCCCGAATTTCCTGACTCAGTTCCTGCTAAATGAAAATGTAGTGGTTGATCCCAAATTTGACCATACCATTGATCAACTCACCCGAGAGACTGACATCACTGGCTTAAGACTGAAAGAGGAGTCTTCATTGACCAATGCCGAGCGCAATGCGCGGGATGATAGCTTCATGGACCATCTTTATGGGATGATGGATTTGCAGCTGTGTATAGGAGGTCTCCCAGTGTCGGTTGATGAGAGGGATGAGTTGGATAAGAGATACCCGCTCAATGCTCACGCTCAACAGATGATTGGAGCAGGTGAGAGATACATGCTCCTAGATGATGAGGATATCAACACACCTGATGACTCTGATGCAGCGCCGATGCGCTCAGATGATGAAGATGATGGAGAAGATGAGTATGAAGAAGAATGAAGAGCGTCCGATGATGAAGATGCTGAATGATCAGGGAGTTTCTTGCACCATACTTTTATTTCTTGTTTTGTCTATATATGATGCACTGAGGACATTGCATGAATTAAGTGTGGGGTGTTGTACATATGTGTTGTGGGATTTGTTGTACCTTATGTGGTTTCTTGTTGTAGTTTTTGTTGTTCATGATAGTAAATTATTTTTCTTTTAAATTTTTGTAGCATTTTCTGTCAGTCTTTTTATTTTAGGTAGAACAAAACAGAAAAAAAAAAATTTAAAAATATGTGGACTCTTCTCGACGGTGGACCTCCTAGACAGTTCTCTTGAGGGAAGTAAGTCTAGAGAAAATACCAAAAAGATTTTTATTTTAGGTAGTGTAACAATCCGCCCTTGATTTTTCTTTAGAGCGCAGTTCTTTTCCAAGGGTTTTTAATTGAACCGGGTATAGGTAGTTTTTAATTTTTAGGAGTAGCAACCACATGGTTGAGAAATTAATTGCAGCAATAANGTTTCTTTGTTGAGCCAGCTATGTATATTTTACCCGCCTAATTGTTATGTATCGTAGTTAACCCCGTTGAGCCTATAATCCTGTTTCTTTGGCAACCACATTACAAGCCATATCCCTTTGTTTGAATCGATCATATATTTGAACCTTTTCACCTCTCTTAAGCACTGGAAATGTGATGAAATATGGAAAAGTTAAAGTGTGTGGTGGTAGGTTGGTTCTTGAGGGGAACAATTGAAATAAGGAGAAAGGTGCACTGTTGTGAAAAAGTAAGAGTCACTTAGAAAAAAAAAGAGAAAAAAAATAGTTGTATTGTTGTGAAAAAATAAAATATATTCCGTGACAAGTGGTGACTCTTGATGTAATTGTGCTTAAAAGAAGGATGGGGTAATAACATTGATGTGAAGGTGGAGTTTGGTTTAATATAAGTTTGAGGTTGAACGCTAAAGTATATGTATTAAAGTGCTTAGAGAGGTGTAGTCCCTCTTATATCTAAATGTATCCTACCCGTCCCGAAGCCTACATTACAACCAAATAAAGTCCTACTTGATCCTAGACTGAATGAGCTCGATTAGTAGAGTAATACACTACGGGAAAGCCTATGGTGCATCTTTTGTGGAATATGAATATTATTTCTGAGAGTGAGTGAATTCTTTCTATCTTGAGTTCCTAAGTGTTCTTAAATTTTATTGTGTGTGGAACTAGCTCTTTGATTTGGTGAGGGCACATGATTCATGAAGGAAAGGTAATGTTGTTGACCTCTATGTTAGAGTAGTGAGTGGATTGTGAATAAAGCATGGTATATGTGAGTCGATTATTGAGGCGAGGATGTCACACCTCTGTGCTTAAACTGTTTTAAAAATTCTTGGTATAACGTGTTAAGGGATTTGCTTAATAAGTTGTGTTCATGAGTGTAGTTTGATTGCTTGAGGACGAGCAAATGTTTAAGTGTGGGGTGTTGATGTGCCTTACATTTTATGTGCGTTAATGATAAAAATACACTTCGTATGTGCATAATGGAGTCTATTTCATGTGTAGGTTAATTGGAGATAGAAGCCGAGCTGAATGGATGCATAAACGTCAAAAATACGCTCAAGAGTAAAAAAGGAGTGAACCTGGCTATAGCCGGGCGTTTGGGCTGTAAATCCTGGTAGGACCAGGCGTTTGGGGGGCATTTGACCCATAACGCCAGGCCTGGTCAGGTGTTAGCTAGGCGTTTGGCCTGTAACGCTTGGTCCTTGATCCGGCCCAATCCGAGTTTTGAAGGTTTTAAGTGTTTCTCGGTTTGACTAGAAGTATCCTACACATTTAGGGTTTGTCCCAAACATATAAATAGACCCAAAAACACAACTTTGAAAGATATATGCCATTAAAGTCAAGAGAAGCCTGTGGAATACTACACAGCAAAACATTGATTTTTACATCCTTTATTCATTACTCTGTAATTTATTTATGCAAGTTATTTTGTATTTGATTATTATGAGCATGAGTAGCTAATTTCTTTAATCTAGGGTTGTGGTGGAATCCGTTGGGGGATGAACTTATTGTGATATTAATATAGTTTGGTTGGTTGTTAATCTCTATTTGTTCAACTATGTTCTTGTTGTAGTTAATTGAAAGGATCCTCAATTAGCTGT
>ML326023.1:0-19484 GCA_005239505.1 Nicotiana paniculata | reverse complement strand
TTAAGGACACACTGTGTATTCAGTGGGCTCGGTTTATTCTTATATTATTTTTCCATAGAAAAGTTAAGGACGCCTGGACTAGCGCGCTCGCGCTCAGTACGCGCTAGTGGTCGCGCTAGTCAGGTTTATCACTGTCCCTGGTAAATTTCACTAGCGCGGCCGCGCTAGTAAGGTTTCGCACTATTTCTGTATTTACAGAAAATTTATTATTTTTATTTTACAGCAATACAGATTACTAACAATCTTAAGGAGATTATATTTTTATTTTTTGTATTTTTTTTTGTGGAGATTAAAACCTGTGTGTTTTCTACTCCTTCTGAATTTTATTATTCTGATTTAAAGATACAAAAACTTCATCAGAGTTTTGAAATTCAGAAAACGATTTGAAGAACATAAAACTTCATCGTTTTCTGTGAAACAGTATATAAAAACTTTGATTTTTATTTATTATACATACTGTTTATTATTGATTACAGTATTGTTTACTGTTCTGGTTTTGCCATTGATTGAACTCTTCTGTTGTTGACAGTGAGAAATGGCAATTGATAACGGCAGTTCTTCTGCGACTGTAGCGGCAACGACGATAGCCTCGTCGAGCCGGACTACTGTTCCACCGGCAGAAAAATCGGGAAAATTTTCTGGATCCAACTTCAAAGGATGGCAGCAAAGGATGTTCTTCTGGCTTACCACACTTGGTATGCAGAAATTCACTAGTGAAAGGCCTCCAGTGCCTGTTGCGGACATGCCGGACAATGAAAAGTTCATGATTGTTAAGGCGTGGAAGCAGGCAGATTTTCTTTGCAAAGGCTATATTTTAAGTGCTTTAGAGGATGACTTGTACAATGTGTACAATGCGATAAATACTTCGAAATAATTATGGGACGCACTTGAGAAGAAGTACAAGACAGAAGATGCATGCTTGAAGAAGTTCGTGGTTACCAAGTTTCTAGACTATAAAATGATAGACATCAAAACTGTGGGAACCCAAGTTCAGGAACTTCAACTTATTTTTCATGACCTTATTACTGAAGGTATGGTCGTGAATGAAGCATTTCAAGTGGATGAAATGATTGAAAAGTTTCCTCCTTCGTGGAGAGATTTCAAGAACTATCTCAAGCACAAGCGCAAGCACAAAGAAATGAAGTTTGAAGATCTTGTGATTCGTCTCAAGATTGAGGAAGACAACAAAACAGCCGAGAAATTCAACGATCATGGGAACTAATATCGTTGAAGAAACTGCTCAAAAAAGTAAGAAGAGGAAGAGATCTTCTGGACAGACTAAGGAGCAGAACAAAAAGAAATTCTAGGGCAACTGCCATAATTGTGGAAGAGTTGGTCACAAAGCCCCTGATTGTCGCTTCCCGAGAAAGGATAAGAAAAAGAGACAGGCCAACATAGTGGAGAAAAATGATGACATTGATGATCTTTGTGCAATGCTTTAGGAATGCAACTTAGTTGGAAATCCAAAGGAGTGGTGGATTGACTCCGGAGCCACTCGACATGTTTGTGCTGTCAAAGAAGCATTTGCGACTTACTCTACTGCTGGTCCTGAAGAAGAGATTTCCATTGGAAATAACTCAACAACCAAGATTGAAGGTTATGGGAAGATTTTCCTAAAGATGACTTCCGGCAAGGTGTTAATGCTCAACAATGTTCTTCATGTTCCTACTATTAGGAAGAATTTAGTTTATACTTCTTTACTGGTGAAGAATGGATTCAAATGTGTATTTGTTTCTGATAAAGTTGTTGTAAGCAAGAATGAAATATAAGTTGGAAAAGGCTACCTCACGGAGGGCGTTTTCAAACTCAATGTAATGGTTGTTGATACTATGAATAAAATTTCAGCTTCTTCTTATTTATTGGAGTCAAATGATTTACGACATATTCGTTTAGGACATGTCAATTATAAAACCTTGCGGAAGTTAATTAATTTAGAAGTACTGCCTAAATTCGAGTATAATAAATCGAAATGTCAAATATGTGTTGAATCTAATTTTGTAAAACATCCTTATAAGTATGTTGAAAGGAATTCAAATCCTTTAGACTTAATTCATACTGATATTTGCGATATGAAGTCGACACCATCTCGAGGTGGGAAAAAGTATTATATTACTTTTATTGACGATTGCACTCGATATTGTTATATTTATTTGCTTAATATTAAGGATGAAGCAATTGAAGCATTTAAGTAATACAAGAATGAAGTAGAGAATCAATTGAATAAAAAGATCAAAATGATTAGAAGTGATAGAGGTGGAGAATATGAATCTCCGTTTGCAGAAATATGTTCGAAATATGGAATTATCCATCAAACTACTGCACCTTACACACCTTAATCCAATGGAATTGCGGAAAGGAAAAATCGAACATTAAAAGAAATAATGAATTCTTTATTAATAAGTTCCGAATTACCGCAGAGTTTGTGGGGGGAAGCTATCCTTACAGCTAACCGAATACTCAACAGAGTACCCTACAGCAAAACGCAATCTATTCCATATAAAAAATGGAAAGGTAGAAAATCCAACTTGAAATATTTTAAAGTGTGGGGGTGTCTAGCAAAGTACAAGTTCATTTGCCTAAAAGGGTTAAAATCGGACCAAAAATAGTAGATTGCGATTTTATTGGATATGCTACGAACAGTAAAGCATGTCGATTTTTGGTCCATAAATACGATAATCCCGAGATTCATGTTTATACGGTAATGGAATCAAATAATGCTGAATTCTTTGAAAGCATTTATCCGTATAAAACTGAATGTGAGTCCTTAAGTGAAAGACCTAAACGACCTCGGGAAGAACCAAAGGAAAATACTCCAAGTGTAGAAGATCCAAGGCGTAGCAAACGTCAAAGAACATCTACTTCCTTTGGACCAGATTTTGTGACATTCTTGCTTGAAAATGATCCTCAAACTTTTAAAGCAGTTAGGTCGTCTTCTGATTCAACATTTTGGAAAGAGGCATTCAATAGTGAGATTCAATCTATTTTGGATAACCATACATGGGAATTGGTTGATCTTCCTCCTGGAAATAAGCCTTTAGGTTCGNNNGTCAATAGTGAGATTCAATCAATTTTGGATAACCATACATGGGAATTGGTTGATCTTCCTCCTGGAAATAAGCCTTTAGGTTCGCAATGGATCTTTAAACGGAAAATGAAAGCTAATGGCACTATTGACAAATATAAGGCAAGACTTGTTGTCAAAGGTTATAGACAAAAGGAAGGCCTTGATTACTTTGACACTTACTCGCCAGTAACGAGGATAACATCTATTAGGATGTTAGTGGCATTAGCGGCCGTGTATGGTCTTGAAATCCATCAAATGGATGTTAAAACAACTTTCTTAAATGGAGAATTGGAGGAAGAGATTTACATGGAACAACCTGAGGGTTTTGTGGTTCCTGGTAAAGAAAAGAAAGTGTGCAAACTTGTTAAGTCTCTTTATGGACTTAAACAAGCACTCAAACAATGGCATGCCAAATTTGACCAAACAATGTTGGCAAATGGTTTTAAAATCAATGAGTGTGACAAATGTGTTTACATTAAAAACACTTCAGGTCATGAAGTCATTGTTTGTTTATATGTTGATAAAATGTGGATAATGAGGAAAAGTATGGCAGATATAAATGCTACAAAACGCATGTTGGCTAGAAAATCCGACATGAAAGACTTAGGAGTTGCTGATGTGATCTTAGGAATCAGAATTCACAAAACTCCATAAGGTCTAGCATTATCACAGTCTTACTACATTGAAAAAGTACTTGACAAGTTCAAGTATTTGGATTTCAAAATTGCCAAGACTCCAATTGACGTGAGTTAGGCACTTCAAAAGAATGAAGGTGAAAGTGACTCACAACTGGACTATGTTAGAGTATTGGGAAGTTTGATGTATATCATGAATTGTACGCGACCAGATATAACATGTGCTATTAGCAAACTGAGTCGATTTACAAGTAATCCCAATCACATACATTGGATGGCAATGAAATGAGTTTTGCGGTATCTGAAACATACCCAAAACTATGCTTTGCATAATAACAAATATCCCTCCGTGATCGAGGGATATAGTGATGCAAATTGGATCACCGGATCATCTGAAGTTAAATCCACGAGTTGATATGTTTTCACAATTGGGGGTGGAGCAGTGTCTTGGAAATCATCCAAACAAACATGCATCGCCCTTTCTATAATGGAACCTGAATTCATAGCTTTAGATAAGGCCGGTGGAGAAGTTGAATGGCTCCGGAATTTCTTGGAAGATATTCCATTTGGGCCCAAACCTTTGGCACCTATTTGTATACATTGTGATAGTCAAGCGGCAATAGGCAGGGCAGGGAACATTATGTATAACGGAAAATCTCGTCATATACGACGGAGACATAAGACCGTTAGACAACTACTCTCTAGTGGTGTTATCACAATTTACTACATAAAGTCAAGAGATAACATGTCGGATCCACTTACAAAAGGCCTATCTAGAGAGGCAGTTGAAAGATTATCAAAGGGAATGGGGTTAAGGCCTAGGACAAGTCATCATAGCAGTAACTCTACCTAGCAGACTCGAGATCCCAAGAGCTAGGTTCAAAGAGATCAAAAAAAGTTATGAATGACGGTTAAACATTGTCAAATAACTCAACCCATTCTCGTGATGAAGACAATGTTCAGAAATAAAGGTAAAGCATTAAGGCTTTTTGATGAGTCAATAAAGCTTAAAGCTTTTTAATGATTTGCTAAGTCTGGCAGGATATGACCAGATAGTGTGTCTTTAGGATTACACATTTAGGAATCACCTATGTGAGTGTGAAGTGTACGCCGCTTCAAGGGGAATGAAAGTAAAGGCCCATTCTCTAAGCACTCATGAAACCAGGCGGTGTTCATGGCTGAAACAAACACAACCGTGAGAACCATAGATAATTAAGGATTGATTGTGTGACTTATGTTGTCTAGGTGTACAACAAAGCTCGACAGTTCAAAGATATCAAATCTACCGATTGACTGAGTATATCCTAAGTTCACTATGGAAAGTTCAAAGGGAAACCTACTTATCCAGATGCAATTAATTCTTGTATGTAAAACACACACACACGTCCGTGCATTCCTTTATTTTATAGACATTCCCCATTCATGTGGGGGATTGTTGGTCTTTAATCTTAGTGTAGCTTAATTTTAAGCTTAGTGTAGCTTAATTTTAAGCTTGGTGTAGCTTAAAGAGAGTGAATGGAAAATGGTGGGAAAGAAATGGAGGGAAGTGAAATTTTGAATTAGTGCACTTTGTCCCTCAATGGAAGAAGGAAAGAAAATCTATGTGTATATATAGAGAAGCTCTTCTTCTAGCTCTTAAAGAGTTGAGAAGAAGGCAAGCCTCGCGCTGTCGTCATCGTCGCTCGTTCGGCTCGGCTTCGGCTTCGAATTTGGATTTGGATTTGGTTAAAGATCGATTGATTGATTAATCTTTTTGGACCAAATTCTTTTCAAATTATTTAATTAATTAATGGGAAAAAATTAAATCTGGAATGACCTGCGACTCGGCCCAGTCCGACCCGTTTTCTTTCCCGGATTATTTTAAATCCGTTTTTAAATTTTCCGCAATATTCATACATGTTCAAAACAGCTATGGCTGTTCTAAAAGGATTCACACATGTTCCAACAACTATGGATGTTCTGAAAGGTTGCAAAACCTTTTCAGAAACAGTACGAAATTGGCTATGAATATACCTTGAATCCCAAAAATTTTACTTACTAAATTTTCTGATCTTCTTCTTCTTCTTCTTCTGCACAAAATATTCCAATGTGTTTTACAGCCTTCGAGTGGTTCGTTTTTCATCGGCGTTTTTGGTACCAACACTCCGGTGAATCAAATCGTTCTATCCTGGGAGGATATATTCCAACACCTCGGGTACTTGAGGGGGATAATTTTCTTAAGGACACACTGTGTATTCAGTGGGCTCGGTTTATTCTTATATTATTTTTCCATAGAAAATCTAAGGACGCCTGGACTAGCGCGCCCGCGCTAGTGGTCGCGCTAGTCAGGTTTCTCACCGTCCCTGGTAAATTCCACTAGCGCAACCGTGCTAATCCCGCGCTAGTAAGGTTTCGCACTGTTTCTGTATTTACAGAAAATTTATTATTTTTATTTTACAGCAATACAAATTACTAACATTTATCCCACTACTACACGATCTGAGGGAGTTCTTCTAATATCTAAGCGCAAGTACTTCCTTTCAAATTCTAATTGGAGCTCTCACACTACAAACACAAGCAATATCTTTATCTAATGACTCACAATTTCTATACACTTTCTCAAAGATTCTCATGTTTCTTTCAATCCAAATGCTGTGGACATATTCTGTGTATATCATCTTGAAAATCTGTACAGCTTGAGATTTCCCCTTTGATCTGCTAATAATCTCTTGTTGATGTTGTTCCTATCCCACTGTATTCATTGGTCTCCCTTGTGCCCAGTGAATCACTCTATGCCACTCTTTTAGAAAATTCATATTCCAAGAAGAGGTGCTCATTAGTTTCCTCAGGGATTTGGCACATCACACATTAAGTGTTTATCTCTAATCCCCATTTGGTTAATCTGTCAGCAGTTAGAAGTCTGCTCTGCAGCTGCAACCACATAGTAAATCTAGTTTTTGGTCGAGCATCATTGGAAAACATCATGTATTTCCATGGCACTCTACCTTTATCTCCTATTATCTATATGTATATTTTCCTTGTGATACTCTTTTCAGCTCTAAAATTTCATTGCACTTCCTCCAGAGTAAACCGTGCTTCCATAATCTTCTTGACCATCCATAGTTTATCCAGCTTATGTGCTAGATCCCAGTAGGTCTTTGATATAGCCGTTTTATTCCAAAGGTATAAATTTGTCAAGTTAAGACCTCCAACACTCTTTGGGCCACATATTTTATCCCTGAAAACCAAGACTTTCTTGGTGATGATATTGCAGCCTGACCATATGTAACTTCTACACTAGGCATCAACAATCTTTAAGACTTTAGTAGGTAGTACAAACAGTTGGGCCCAGTAGGCTTGCACACTAAATAAAACAATTTCGACAAGCTAAATTCTTCCTGCATAGGACAGCTTCTTTGTTGTCTATGATGAGATCTTTACCACTATCTTATATATAAGACGTTGCCATTACAGTAGGAAAAGTTTCTTGGTCGACAATGGAACCTCAAGGTATTTAAATGGTAGGTCACTATTAGAGAACTCCAGTTCATATTGCATTCTTTCTCTGTCATCTCTACTCACTCTACCAAAGTATACTGAACTTTTTCCTAAGTTTGCTTTTAGACATGAGGCTTTAGAAAATTGATTGAAGCAATGGTATAATGCAGTCACTGATGAAATATCACCTCTGGCAAAGAGCAAAAGATAATCTGCAAAACACAAGTGTGTGATTGCTAATTTTGAGCATCTTGGATGGTAATGAAATTCTTCCACATCTTTCAATCCTCTCAGGCTCCTACTCAAGTATCCATTTCAATGGTAAAGAGGAAAAGAGACATAGGATCTCCTTGTCTGAGCCCTTTAGCAACATTGAAAGGTTCTGATGGTTCACCATTAATCAAGATAGTATAATTGATTGTTTACATACACTCTAGGACCCATGTGATGATCTGAGTAGGAAATCCTAGTTTCACCATGATATGTTTCAAGTATGTCCACTCCACTAAATCATAAGCTTTCTACAAATCTATCATAATCATGCACCTTGTAGATACATATTTCCTTGTGTAAGCCTTCACCAGTTCATGTGATAAGATGATATTATCCCCAATTTTCCTCCCAAGTATAAAGCCTGCTTGTGCTTCACTGATAATGGATGCAATGACCTTCTGTATTCTTGCTGCTATGACCTTAGAGAACAATTTATATAGGATAGTGCAACAGGCTGACATGTATTCTTTACCTGTTGTAAGATTATCACTCTTTGGAAGCAGAGTTATAGTTGTACGGTTGATAGATCTGTACATTTTCTCTGTAGTAAAGAATTCATGTACTGCTCCTATCACTTTCTCTTTGAATATGGCCCATGTTTTTTTTAAAAGGTGGCACTATATCCATCAATTCTTGGAGTCTTATCCTCACCTATAGAGTCCGGCCCTTCTTGTATTTCCTTTTCGGTTACTGCTGTAATTAGATCAAGTCTTTGTTGTTGAGAAAGAGTTGGCCTCTCTTCATGTTAAGCTTGTTAATTGCTGGTAGTCTCTGGCTGATGACTCAGTGATTTATAAAACTTTACAATCTCCTCCCGAATGTCTTTTGGTTCAGTAAGTTCCACACCATCTAAGGAGGTGATCTCTCTAATGTGTTTTTTTATTTCTCTCCTTGACCACAACAGAGAAATATTTAGTGTTTGAGTCTTCCAATTGAATCCAATTGACCCTTGATTTCTGTCTCATGATATTTTTTTTAATCAAAGACCATTTCTCCAGATTGTGTAAAGTAGCTCTTTCTTGTTCTATCAGATTATCAGACCAGTGACAATTTAGCTTCTTTTGGATTTCCACTAAGTCATTCCTTGCTTGATCTGCTCTTTGTGAAATGGATTTGAACTCCTCATTATTCAGTCGTCTCAATAATGGTTTAAGGGCTTTCAGTTTCTTCCATATGTTCTTCATCTTCTAGTTAGTGAATCTGTTGCCAGACTATTTCAACTATGGGCACTGGAATTACTAGTGTAATACATCAATTGTATATGCAGATGTGGACTATACTTACTAAATGGAAAGGTAATATTCTACTACTAACATGTTAGCTTTAAATATCATATATATGAAGATACCGTCGAAGTTGATCTTGTGGTTTCTGATGATCATTGTCACTTTCTGGTTAAACATTAGTTCCTTTTTTTACAAACATTATTATGTGTTTTTGAAGCGTTGGGCGTCGGTTTGAGTTGTTGGAAAGGCACTGAAATGGATGATAAATATAACTTATTTCAAAACTAGATAGGTAAATATGACCCTTTTCTTTAGTTTTTTTAAGATCAATAACCACCACATAAAAGGCTAATGCAGGAAAATTGGGGGAGTCAATGGATAATTAAAAATTGACTAAACCCACCAAATCGATTTTTAGATTTCCTTTAATAAAACCGTATGTTTTTATATAAATCTATAACTATATCGATAAACATGGTAGGTTTTTTATTTTATAAAAATATATCGAATTGTACCGAATAAATTCACAATGTGAAAAATATATTTATATATTAAATTTAAAAATAATAAAGCATTAATTTTTTTCTTGGTCCTTGGAATTATGAAACAGTTACAATCCCACAAGTAATTAAACTAAAAATCTTAAATCCCAAACTTATTGTGTTACCCCTATTGAAACTAAATTATATCCAGCATATTCACTAGCAATACAGAAGATATTGTAACGATTATGAGTAGCAATCTACAATTTATTCAATATGTTTCCTTTCGTGTGATTAAGATTTGTCTTTTTGATTATTTAATCTTTTATAGACTTTATGATTGAATCCGTAATTTATTAATATATTTTCACTCGTGTGATTATATTTTCTTTGTCTCCCTTACTTCTATTTAAGAGCTATCAAAAATTTTATTTTGACGGAATAAACTTATATGTTTATCTAGTTCTTCATCGCTGTTGATATTTAGGAGCTTTTGAATCCATTGTGTTTGGGTGGCATAAGCTATATCCATCCAGATACGTCGTTCTTCAAAAATTTATTAGCCTCCAACTTTTTTGAAGAATGGATATCTCTATGGACATAACTTATGTTTCTCAAACACGCAATGAATTTTAAAAGAGTTAATACCATCAAATCCACTTAAACTATATCAGTTTTCTACCTAAATTATCGAGTGTCCCCCTATGAACTATATTCCCCTTCGTATACGTCGCTTATATGGTACAGTGTTTGAAATAAGTTCCTCAAAAGCGCGTGAAGATTAAAAATTAGCATGATCTGGGGCCCATATGACAGCATGAATAACGGCTAATCAGCCCATTTCTTTAAAAAAATTATAGTTTATCCCATTTTCTTTAAATTACACCATCTTCTCCATTATTTCACCTTTCTTCTCCATTTCTTCACCTTTCTTCACAATTTCTTCACCCTTTTTATCTCTTTTAATCTTAATCCATTTGAAATTCTCTCTCTGTTTATTGAGTTTATATTTTTTCTTTCTCATTTTATCCATCCTTCATTGTTAACTAAATTATTTTGAAAGAAGAACACCCATTGTGGAAGAGTAAAACATGTATTAAAGCAATTATATTTGTAAATCTTCAGATTCTTCAAAGAATCGGAGGTCCCTTTTTCACCAGCAAAATCCTAAGCCCTAATTTTGTTCTGATTCACCAGCAAAACTTCACGTGTGTTCTCAATTCGACATAGCAGCGACTAGTTTTGAAGAAGAATCGATAGTAGCAACGAGTGTTTTTGAAGAGAAATCGGAGGAAGATATCAACGACATAGCAGCGGCTAGTCCGATGAGAGTCTCCCTCTTTGATAGGAACGGGGTAAAAGACTTAGGGTAAAATGTTTTATTTTACTGATATTAACGTGTACCCACCCTTTTTTTTACTAAGATTAATTAATTAATTTTAGGCTAATTAAGTGGATTTTAGGATTAATTAGATTATTTACCCACGTGGCATGTGGCATGCCACATGGCATGTTTTATAATTTTAAAAGAGCGTGTATCATACGTACTACACCATAAGAGATAGGGAGGGCGACGGGGGGTTTATATACCAAGGGGGATATAGTTCAAGGGGTTTTCGGGGACACTTGATAGTTTAGGTAGGAAATTGACAAAAATAATATAGTTTAGGTGAGTTTAAGGGTATTAACTCATTTTAAAAAGCTCTGGATAAAATCAAAGCAACTCTAAATATCGAGGTACTAGATAAACGTATATTTTATCACGTCAAAAGTGATTTCTTCGTGGTTGATTTGAATCTATAATTGAGTTTTTTTGTTTAATTATCATCACACAAAAATCAATAAATCAATTGTTTTATGCTATATATATTATTTATTTATCAAATACTAGTTTTCACAAACCTTGTAACACAATTTAATTAAATGGATTTTAAACACTATTTTTTTCATGTACTAATTGGACTGTTAATCCCAAGTTTCAAGTTATAACTACAGCCTAAGAGAATGTTGTAGCCTTGTTGCTGAAGTTTTAACACATAACATTTATATTACTTGTTCTAACACATAACATTTATATTAATTTTTAACAGTGAAAAGTTTCATCGGAGCGCTCTCTAATTTGCTAAGAATATTATCAATCTTTAATATATATTTCTCAAAAAGTTATTTTTGAAATAATTCTTTTAATAAAATAATACTTTGAAAATTTACTTTTAATACTCGAGTAGTATTTTTAAGATAATACTTTTGATAAAAAATATTTTTCATGAATCTTTTTTTTTTTTAGTCTTTTTTAATCTTTTACCACTTGTTCCTTTCTTGATCATGATCTCCTAACAATGAGAGACGTTAAGGTAGTACGGTGATAGTAGCCTATATTTATGTAATTTAGACGCTACTTACACTCTATTTTAGCCGCACTTTATTGATGTTTGAATGTTAAAAGATAACAAAATACTCTAATTAAGAAATTTATGTTTTGTAAAGCCACTCCGAGCTAGGAGGTAGCTAAAGAGTGTTTTGGAGTCATTATGAAGCGTAGAAGGCCAATCAAAGGTTAGCCCGGGCAAAAAGGAACGAGAAAAGCAAGCAAATACGCAAAATCTAAGTGCGCGGCCGCAAAGTGGCCACGAATCAACTCGCGCATTGAAGGCAGTGAGGAGGCAAAAATCCGCGGCCGCATCCGCGGTCTATTTGGACATGCAACCTACCAAATGTAGTCTTTTTGCTGTTAAAAAAGTTATGACAAGTATTTAAATTATTCTTTAGTTCCATTCAATTCTTTGCAATAGTTAGCATAGCATTATTTTAATAGGACAAAAGCCCCTCTTAACACTAATATATTTGGTATTGTCGGGCAAATCATATCTTGCATAGTCGAATTCCACTTAATCATAGGATAATATCAGCCTAACATTAATATTAAATGCTAAAATTAATAGCTACCTATAAGTGGAAAGTTGGAATTACCAAACTCATTAAATCAAAATAACCAATGAAGTTCCCAATAACTTCTATGATTGCAAAATCAGAAGTATTGGTATTAGCAGGTCAAGAATGAAGATTACACTCTTAAATTTTTGTCATCCCTATTCACCAATGAAATTAGAGTGAAAAAAAAATTAATTAAGTGAAATTGGAGAGGTTTCAAAAAGCTTATTTTATACAATCTTGGTAAAAGAAAAAGAGTGGAAGCACCAAATTGTGCTCTATTTTTTTTGGTTTGGCAATCCAACCTTCTTAAAGTTTTTTTCTTTTTCTTTAACTTCTTGTGGAAAAATTTGAAAAATAAATAGCTGCGTACGATACTCCATGTTTTATATCACTAGTAGTCAAATACAATCACACACACACTTATATCATGAATGGTTTAGGAAGGAATACGTTAAACTAAACACATTAATTTATGGCGTAAATCGTAAAACGAGAACTTACTTATTTATTGTGAACGGAAGCGGAAGACGGACGAATCGCGGTTGGAATCACTGGTCGATGGTGGTTATCACGTTGTGACGGAGCAACCCCATATATCACAATCTAAATCCCTCGTCTGATTTGGGAGAAGAGAGCGTGGAAAAATACTGCAGAGTGTATAGAAAATAATAGGGTTAACTAATAACTCTATTGGGCCTTAAAACACCCCTTATGGGTGGACCCAAAAATTCCTACATCTCCCACTCACACATAATGGGAGTGCTCATCTCATCTGAGAAACATATTCTCATCTCCTCAATCATTCATACGAGGAAGTAGACTGCGCGACCAGCATACTGTGAGAGCTAAGTGCTATACATCTATTAGGAGTATATAGCCTCTCGTCGAGTCAAACCTGTAAGTAGATCATAAGGTATGCAGTATCCTAGATCATATAAATCACATTTCATATAGTCTCAAAATCTCATATATCATTATTTTTTGTGTTCACAATCTTAACTCATAAGTTATAACTGGTGCACCAGTGTAACGACCCGACCGGTCGTTTTGAGCTCTAGCGAGTTGTTCGGCAGTTTGAGGCCATGAGCATCTTCACTTCAGATATTATGACTTGTGTGCATGGCTGGAATTTAATTCCGGGAGTTTGGAGTAGATTTGTAAAGAGAATTATCGTTATTGGAAGCTTTAAGTAGGAGGAATTGACTAAGGTTGGATCATTGAGTAAACGACATCAGAATCGAGATTTAAAAGTTTCAGCAGGTTCGTATGATAATTTCGGACTTGGCCGTATATTCAGATCAGGTTTTGGATGACCCAGGAGCATTTTGCTGTCTATTACGAAAGTTGTCATTTTGGAAGAAACTCATAAATTTGAGTTGAAGTACATTTCAATGGTATCGATGCCCGTTTAGGATTCCAACTTTGGGAATAGCTTCGTATGATGATTTTGGTATTGGGAGCGCGTCCGGATATGAATTCAGAGGCGCATATGCCATGTTAGAGTCATTTGGTTAAAGTTAGAAATTTGAAGGTTGTTGAGGAGTTTGAGCGACTTTTGATATCGAGGCCGGATTCCGATTCTGGAAATTGGAGTAGGTCTGTAATGTCAAATGTGACTTGTGTGCAAAATCTGAGGTCAATCAGGTGTGATTTGATAGGTTTTGGCATCGAATGAGGAAGTTAGAAGTTCTAAAGTTCGTAAAGCTTGAATCGGAGTGCAATTCATGATATTAGCGTTGTTTGACGTGATTTGAGGCCTCGAGCAGGTCCGCATTATGTTTTGAAACAGGTTGGTGTGATTGGACGGGGTCCCGGGGGCCTCGGTGATTTTCGGGTGGTTAACGGATTGAAATGGGATTTGAGAAAAGGCGGAGGGCTACTGTCATCTGGTGTGAGCGTGCCTGCAAGGTTTTGGCCGCAGGTGCGGAACCGCAGAAGCGGCCAGGAGGGTTGCAGATGCGAATTGGGCTAGAATTGTTGAGACCGCAGATGCGGTCATCTCGCCCAGAAGCGGGACCGCACCTGCGGAAGGGAGAGTGCAGGAGCAAAAAGGGCAGCTCGTGGAAGACCGCAAAAGCGGTAGTTGGGGCCACACCTGCGGAACCGCAGAAGCGGTCAAGAGATCGGAGGTGCGAAAGTCGGGGCTGGGAAGTGTCTTCTTTAAAATGAGGGTTTCGCTCTATCTCATTTCATTTCGCCCATGGGAGCCGATTTGGGAGCACATTGGAGTTCCATATTCATCAATCGTAATGGGGATAAGTGCTTTCTTCACAATTTTGAGTTAAATACATGAGTAAATATGGATTTGAACATGAAAATTTGTGAAAATTGTAGGTTTTGGGTAGAAGACCTAGAAATTTATATTTTGGATTTTGGCCATGATGTTGGACATGAAATTGAGAGTAAAATATATATTTGGGTTCGTAAAATTATGGGAGATCATTATCTTCAGAAAATTTCAGAAACCGAGCACGTGGGCCCGAGGGTGATTTTTATCGACTTTTCAATCGAGGTTAGGAATTGTTATAAATTGAATTGTTATGAGTAATTGAGCATGCATTTATGGGTTTGCATAATTATTGACTAGTTTTGGAGCGTTGTGCATCGATTTGAGTCATCGAAAGGGCTTGGAAGCCGGTTACGAAACTTCGGAGCGAGGTAAGTCTCCCTTCTAACCTTTTAAGGGGGAATTGTCCCCAAAGGTGAAATAATTAATTATGTGCTACTATTTGTGGGTGCTACGTATGCACGAGGTGACGAGAGTCTGTGCGTAGCTACTATTATGCTTATGTCGGGTAGTGTAGGACCCAAAAGCATGTTTTACTTGTCGTACCTGTAATTTTACTGATAAATTTAAAATGCTTGAATCCTATCGAATTCGGCAAATGAATTTCTAAAAAGGACTAAACACCATCTTCTTGACCATTAAAAGAGAAATTTGTCATATCCTTGGGAAATTTTTTTCTTGAGGTAGTCGGGGTTGACTGTTGAATGCGTATAATTATGTGTAACCGCGTCGCAATTATATTCCGCGAGCGGGTTGACTGTTTCCACTACTCTCATGGGAGCGGGTCGTACGCCACGGCAGGTTAATAGATACATCTATGGTTCGCGTCGTTCGACCCTATGGCAGTGCATATTTTATTAATGTTGGATCGGGCCATACGATCTCGGCATTTCTTGTGCATGATACTTGCTGGGTACCTTCTGTGATTTGAACTGTTTAATTGCCTTGAGATATAAGTTAACTGAAATGACTGAAACTGAGATTATAATTTTGGAAGAAGTTGTCCTTTCCTGTTGTTATTTGTTATTTGATTATAACATTCATGTTTAGCACCACATCTAATTATATTGAATTGACCTCTAGTAAGTGTCAAAGTTGACCTCTCGTCAATACCTCTTCGAGGTTAGGCAGGATACTTACTGAGTACACGTTATTTTTGTATTCATACTACACTTGTTGTGCATTTTTGTTGCACAGGAACATGTATATCTTGTGACCTAGCTTGGCGCAGTGGCATGATTGATATGGGGACTTAGGTGAGTTGCACCTCTCGAGACGACCCGCAGCCAGCAGAGTCTCCTTTAGAGTATTGTGTTGTATTTTCTCTACTGTCCCATATGTATTCCGGACGGTTATTGTATTCATTTGTTTCCTAAAAATTGCTCATGCACTTGTGACATCGGGTTCTGGGATGACTTTGGAATTTAATTAATATTTGAATTTGTTAAGGCATCGTTATTTACTCAGTAAAGTTCATTAAATATTATTTAATGTAATGAAAAGAAATGGTTTCAAAATACTAAAATAGAGATTAATCAACTTTTAGTGTTGGCTTGCCTGACAGTGGTGTCCGGCGCCATCACGGCCTTTAATAGGATTTTGGGTCGTGACAACCAGTAAACACAGTAAATGAGGTTTCATCAATTATCTCCTCTTCTCACGATCCCCTTAACATTAGTATGACTACTTTTCTAGATATGCTCCGCTAGACCAAATCTGTGTTCATGGTCTTTTGGAAACACATTAAGATAGCTAACATCAAGTCTCTGAGGTTAAAAAAATCTCGATCCATCATAAAGGCTCTGGGTCTCACACAACAATAAGTTGAGAATGGACTTATGCTAACCCATTTGGTCAACATTAGCACACATGGTATGAAACACGTGTTACAATATTTTCTTCTTTTTCCTAAGGAGCGTATGTCTTTATCTCTTAAAGAATGTTGTACAGATGATATTTAGACACCATATGTATCTAATTTGAGTTCCTTAATCTACAAAATCATATTTAACTCACATTTGGCTCACAAAGTAGACTAGGCGAACGTTTTTCACCCCAATGACCTTATGTCATTGTTTAAACGACATTCTGGTTTTAAGAGAATAGCTCTCAAATTATCATTGTGATAATTTTGATTAAAATCGTGTCTCATCTCCTCACATCACTAAGATAAGGAAGCAGTTTCCTGTGTGAGAAGGCCAACCTCTTGTCTACTCAACATACTTATAAAAAAATGAACAAAGAATGTACATAAGATTCAACAATAAAATATGCATGTATGTAAATCAATTTTATTGATAATTAAATAACATAAGTTTTGTGAACATAGAAAAATAAATAACAAAATGAAGAATATCAAAGTCTAAGCAAGCCTTGAGACCTAGTGTGTCTCACAAATGCATCTCTAGAAAAAGGCTTGGTCAAAGGATCTGCTAACATATTTTTTGTAGATACATACTTCACATTCACTACCTTGAGTCTAACCATGTCTCTCGCATAGTCATACTTGATATCTATAACAATTAAACTTAGGGCCCTTGGTGGAGGATATTTCAGCCTCACTGTCACAGTAGACCAACACTGGTTCAGCATTTTCTGCGATAACTAACAAGTGTTCAAAGAACTTTTCAACCAAACAGATTCTTGTGATGCTGATGCAAGAGCCAAATATTCGACTTCCATCTTAGATAGTGATACATATGATTGTTTCTTACTACTCCATGATATGGCACCATCACTGAGTAAGAACACATATCCTGAGGTTAACTTCTTTTCGTCTAGATCTCCTCTATGATCAGCATCACTGTATCTAACTAATCACAGATATTTGCCGCCTTGATAACAAAGCGCATAATCAGCAATTCTCTTCAGATATCTCATGATCCTCCTTATTGCTTTCCAATGTGCCAAACCTGTGTTTGCTTGATATCTACTTACCAAGCCAACTGCTTGACAGATATCAGGTCTAGTGCACACTATAGCATATATTAGACTTCTAGTTGCGCTCCTATAAGGAACCCAACTCATTCTTTTGTCTCTTTAGGAGTCTTAGGACACAACTGACTTTCCAAGGCATGGCCTTTACTGATATGAGTATCAACTGGGCTACTATTTTGCATATTGAATCGTTCAAGAACTTTTTTAATGTAATTTTCTTGTGAGAGATACAATAATTTCTTTGGACGATCTCTTGAAATCTTAACTCCAAGAATATATGTAGTTTCACCCATGTTTTTCATCTCAAATTGAGATGAGAACCATGACTTTATCTCGATGATAAACTCCTTATCATTTCCAACTATAAGTATGCCATTCACATACAATGTTAAAATCACAAGCTTGTTCCTTGATCTTTTGGTATAAACGCAATGTCTTCATCCATCATAGTAAAATCATTGGATACAACAACATTCTGAAATCGTATATACCACTGCTTTGAAGATTGTTTGAGTCCATAAATAGACTTCAAAAGTCTACAAACCTTTTGTACGTGGCCATTTTCAATGAAACACTTAGGTTGTTCCATATAGATTTCTTCATCTAGTTCTCCATTGAGAAAGGCAGTCATTACATCCATATGATGTAATTCAAGATCCAAGCTTGCAATAATAGCTAGAACCAGGCGACAAAGGTAAATCGTACAGCAGGTAAGAAAGTCTCTTTGTAGTCTATTCCTTTATGTTATGTATACCCTTTGGCACCAGTCAAGCTTTATATCTGTCAATTGTGCCATCACCCTTGAGCTTAATTTTGAAAAATCATTTTCTCCCAATTGCTTTGCGTCCTTCAGGGAGGTCAACTAGCTCCCAAACTTTGTTGACTCTCATAGACTCCAATTTACCTTCCATTGCTTTTGTCCATTTATTCTTAGAAGGGCATGAGAGAGCCTCTTTTACATTTTTAGGCTCGCTTTCTTCTTGTAGGAGCATCATAAATAGTTCACCGCCTTCAATATGAAATCATTGACGAGGAATCTTTTTACGAGAACCATGTCTTATATGTGATTCATCATTGTTCCCATTTGGATCAATGTTGTTCCTACTCGGATCAAGAACATCCATCCTGCTCCCACTTGGAACAAGATATATAACCATCTCGCTCCCACTTGGAACAAGATCCATTTGGTCACTTCCACTAAATGTAGAAGGATTACTTTCATTGACATTTGATGATGAAGGAGGTCTTTGATGAGAAACTAATTCATTATCTGCTAAAATTCTCTCACTTGAATGAAGTTAATCCTTATACTCCTTGATCTATTATCTCAAATAAGGTTAGATCTTGACATACCTCTCCCTTCTTAAAGAACTCATCCTCTAAGAATGTAACATCTCGTGATTCAAACACAATTACACTCCCATTGTCTTGCTGACCTTTAAACATATAACTCTTTGAGGTTTCTGAGTATCTTTTCTTTCCCCTCAAGACCAATTTGCCATATTTGTTATAGGAATCATGTGTATAGGCAACACAACCTCAAGGTCTTAATACACTGATTCAGGTCAGTCCACAACTCATATGGAGTAGTAGTAACTGATTTTTTAGTCACTCGATTAAGTACACAGGTGACAGTAAGCAACGCATCACCCCGGTAACTAATTGGGACGTTAGCGTGTGTCATCATTGACCTAACCATTTCTAGGAGCATTATGTTTCTTCTCTCTGCAACACCATTTTATTGTAAAGTACTTGGGATAGTCAACTGATGAACTATTCCCTTTTCATCACATAACCCATTAAACTGAGTTGATAAATATTCACGACCACGGTCAGTTCAAAGAGCTTTATCTTCTTGTCTAATTTATTTTCCACTAAGCTCATATAGCGTTTGAAGCAACTTATTGCTTATGGTTTGTGGAAAATTAAATAGACATAACTGAAATAGATAAAGGGTGTGTTTGGTATGAAGTAAAACAATTTCCGAAAAATATTTTTCCAATTTTTCCATGTTCGGTTGGCTTAAATTTTTTGGAAAATATTTTCCTCATCAATTCATTTTCCTCCAATTGAAGGAAAATATTTTCCATATCAAGAGAAGGGAAAACTTCCAGAGCCTGTTGAATAATCTTTATGGATTCTGTCATTTCACCGATTCGTACTAAATAA
>ML326020.1:0-18570 GCA_005239505.1 Nicotiana paniculata | reverse complement strand
TTAAAATCCTATATTACTTGTCGACCACGTACACTTGCGTGTGCATTGGGATTTCGACCAATAAGCGGCTATCCCAGCAGGAGCAATCCCGCTCCAGTTCCTCAACAGTATCAAACCTAACCTCTCCCGTGAACCGTTCATTCGCCCATCCCTAGATATTACGTTCGTTCTTGTAATGTGTTCACCGGTATACTTCGTCGATAAATCTGGAACTACCTACGACCTGATTTATGTAAAACCAGGGGTGTGTAGGCAGCTCAGAAGCCAGGGTGCGGCCTAAAACTCTCTAACTATTTCGCTCGGTCAAAATTGGCCATCATATCTTTCCCCGACAACTCTTTCATCCTTTCCGGGTAAAGAGGGACAGCTGTTGATACCCAATTTTTCTCAAAATATTTTTAAAATTGCATATATACCTTCAAAATCATGTATTAATAGCAATTGGTGTTTTTCCATAATTATTTTGTATTTTTATAAATTTGTCCAGCATTTTATTTCCAATAAATAATTACAAAATTGCATCACAAATGATTTCAAAAGCATTTCTTGATTTGTTTTAAAATTTATGGTCCTATTAAGACCAAATTATGCCATAAATAGCCAAATTGTCACCTTAATTATACCTGGCCCAACAGACCCTCTTTATAGCCTAAATTATAGCCAGCCCAAAACCTTAATTATACCTGGCCCAACAGACCCTAGGTCTAAATCCTAACGACCCAATTTCTTTTTTAATCTGGGCCGTTGATCAACGGACCAGATCCGTTCTTTCCTAAATTAACCTAAGACCATACCCCCCCCCCAAACCCTCATTCTCTCATCACTCACCCGCCTTCACCCCTCTCATTCTCTCTCAAACTCCCTCTGCCTAACCCTAATTCCCCTCGCTGGCTGCTGGCTCGCCGGTAACAGTGGTGGTCCTTGTGACAACCCAAAGGGTCATCACCTATGTTATTAACCATTCCGTACTTCCGAGGCCTTGAAAACCTGATTTGTAGATGCCTCGATTTAGGTGCGTTGTCCGGGCGCGTAGCCGGACAGCTTAAATATGAAATTCTGTGAAAAGTGCTAAGATTTGATATTAAAATGAATAAATTTGACTTCGGTCAAAATTTTGGGTAAATGGACCCGGACCCATGATTTGACAGTCCCGGAGGGTCCGTAGGAACATATGGGACTTGGGCGTATGTCCGAAATCGAATTCCGAGGTCCCAAGCCCGAGAAATAAATTTTTGAGTAAAATTGTTTACTGAAAATATTTAAGAAAATTAAAAATAAAATCTGATTAGAAAGTAATGGTATCGGGCCCGTATTCTGGTTTCGGCGCTTGGTACAGGTCTTATATATGGTTTAAGATATTTCTGTGAAGTTTTGTTGAAATTGGACTTCATTTGATGTGTTTCGGACTTAAAACTGGAAAATTTGATGTTTTATGAAATTTGATAGGATTCATGGATTTTGAGGCTTAATTCGGTGTGAATGATGTTGTTTTGGCGATTTGATCGCACAGGCAAGTTTGTAGGATGTTGTGTGAGTTCACTGTGAAATTTGGTATCATTCCGAGATTTATAGGTCAGTTTGGCACGTTGTCAGCGAAGTTAGAAAACTTAAAATTCCTAAGTTTGGTTCTTGAGGTTTGGGGGTGTGATTTTGAGTTTTAGCATTGTTTTGAGTGTTCCGAAGGCTCGAGCGAGTCCGTATTATGATTTGGGACTCGTTGGTATATTTGGATTAGGGCTTGGGTGGGCCCACGCCTTTCGGGCACCTAAAACACAGCTAGGATTCGTATTTTGTTCGTACACAATCAACGGAGGCCTTCCCGACATATGTTGCAACGTCTCCAATAGCATGCTCTTACTTCGTCTTTCCCTTAATAAGTCATCAAATTTGGTGCTTTTTGATCCCCAGTTGCTATGGGGAACAAAGGACGAAATACAATCGATTCCTCCATTTAAGTGGTTCTCGCTTCTCCTTGTTCCTGTTCCTAACTCCTCCCCGGGTAGTTCCCAATGTTTGGTTAGATTGTCACCAAAGTAAATGCAGAATCCAGTGGTTGAGCGACGAATTGTTGGACAACCAGCCCCGCATAAGAGTAACAAAAAAAAGTGTTGAGATAGGGCGATGAGGACCGCAGGTGCGAGACCGCAAGTGCGGTCCCAGGCATCGCAGGTGCGATCCTAGACCCCCCCTAGCCCAATTCTGTAGGTGCGAGGTTCTCCTCGCAATTGCGAGACCGCAGGTGCGGTCCCAGCCATCGCAGGTGTGATCATTGTTCAGGCAGTGAGTTTAAGTACGGGTTTTAAACCCATTTTTCTCATTTCTCACCTTCTTCCTTAGGCGATTTCCACCATTTTTAAGAGCTTTTGACCAGGTCTTGCAAGGTAAGTAAATTCTACCCGTAAATTAGTTTCGTGCATGCATCTTAGCTTAATTAACCACATTAAGTAGTGCAAAAATTCAAGAGACTAGGTAGTAACCTAGAACTTGTGATCACCTTAGAATTTTCTGTGAATTGGCCATGAAATCAAGTAAAACTCGTATATTAATGATCCTTAGGCTTTGGGTGAGTATTCCCTTCGAGAATTTCAAGAATCCGAGCGAGTGGGCTCGGGGTCGAATTTTGATAAATTTGAAAGAATGCTAGGAAATGGATAATTAGGCCATGTAATTGAATCCGTTAATCCTTATTGATATACTTGAGTTGATTATGTCTAGATAATACCATTCTGGAGTTGAATTCTAAACGAAAAGCAGTGTTAGAGGGTTGATTGCTATACCTTGGACCCGAGGTAAGTGTTCGATCTAACCTTAGCTTGAGGGAATATGAGTGAGTATAATTTACTACTTGCTAATTGTCAAATACGATGTATAGGCATGGTGACACGTATCTATGGTGTCTAGCATGACCGTGAGTCCTTATATTGTGAATATTCTGATTTTGTGGTAATTTCCATGCTTAATTGATGATTTCTATATGTTGAGAAGAATATGTGAAGGGAATTGTAATCTGTAAACTCTGTTGGAGCATTGGCTCAGATTGTAACACGAACGAAGAAGGTTTATAAAATAAATGTATCTTTGGAGCATTGGCTCAAGTAATAGAGTAAATTATGAAATGAAGTTAAAGAAAGAGAAAGAGTTACGAAGATAATACCCTTGCCGGGTCATTGTTGCGTTGATATTGTCTCCCTTGTTGGGATGTTGAGATTACTGTTATTCTTCCCTTGCCGGGATGTAATTGTTGACATTGTTCCCTTGCCGGGATTTAATTGTTTAATTGATGTTCCCTTGCCGGGATTTCTATTCTATTCTGTTTACTCCCTTGCTCCTGTTTGTGATTGTTTTTTGGATGAGGAAGAGTGTTAAAGCACGAAGGGTGATGCCGTGCACTGTGAGGAAGAGCGTTAAAGCACGAAGGGTGATGTGGTGCATTGTTTGATATTGTTCCCTTGCCGGGGATATTATTTCTATTCTTTTTACTCCCTTGACCTTGTTTGTGATTGCCGTTTGGGTGAGGAAGAATGCTAAAGCACGAAGGATGATGTCGTGCATTGTTTGATATTGTGAGGAAAGAGTGTAAAGCACGAAAGGTGATGCCGTGCCGTACGATGTACCATTCCGTACCATGTTCATTGATTATACAGTGAGGAAAGAGAGTAAAAGCAACGAAGGGTGATGTTGTGCCATGATTTACATTGATTACATTATACGTTGCATAGTAAGGACGAGAGTAAAAGCACGAAGGGTGATGTCGTGAAAGTTTGTGATTTCTATCCTCATTGTTATGCTGGCTTGTTGATCTTTNTATTTATTCCGCTGATTAAATTTCGAATTGTTTTAGCTTATTCTGAAAAATTGAGATTATTATGCTAGTTTAGCTATATACGTTGGCTTGTCTAGCGGGTTCAATGTTAGACGCCATCACGTCCCGATGGTGGGATTTCGGGGCGTGACAAGTTGGTATCAGAGCACTAGGTTACTTAGGTCTCACAACTGATGGACAACTTGGTAGAGTCTGAGGGATCGGTACGGAGACGTCTGTACTTATCCCCCAGAGGCTGCAAAGTTAGGATGACTCCATATTTCTTTTCTTCTCTGTCATGCGCTATGATTCTGAGTACTGATTGAGTTTCCATTCTATTCTCTCGCAGATGGCGAGGACGCGTGCTTCCCTTGGTTCCGCCCAACAGCCTGACACTCCTGCTAGAGCTCCTACTCGGGGTCGAGGTCGAGGACGAGGCCTTGCTAGAAGTCGAGGTTGGGGTCGGGCTCAGCCTAAAGCAGCAGCCCCAGTGGAGGACCCTCTGGTCGAGTCTGACAAGGAGGTCCCAGTTCCGGCAGTCCCAGTTGGACCATCTCAGGTCCTAGAGGGGTTCATAGCTATCCCATTGCTTCAGGATGCCCTTGTCCGTCTAGTCGGACTCATGGAGAGTGTAGCACATGCGGGTCTGCTTCCTAAAGCACCAGCCATCTCTCAGGCTGGGGGAGGTGCCCAGACTCCTGCCGCCCGCGTGCCAGAGCAGCTAGCTCCACAATTACAGACTCCGGCACCTCAGCCAGTCGGAGTATCTCAGTCGGGTATTGCAGCATGGTAGCAGAGGGAGCACCTATGTCAACAGATGCTATGTGGAGACTGGACAGGTTCACCAAGTTATTTACTGCTACTTACACTGGTTGACCATCAGAGGACCCCCAGGATTATTTGGATAGCTGCCATGAGGTTCTTCGGAATATGGGCATAGTGGAGTCAAACGGGGTTGACTTTGCTATTTTTCGGTTATCTGGCGCAGCCAAGAGTTGGTGGAGAGATTATTGCCTAGCCAGACCAGTTGGATCCACACCTTTGACTTGGACTCAGTTCTCAGAGATATTTCTGGGGAAGTTCCTCCCCATTACTCAGAGAGAGGATCTTCGGAGGCAGTTTGAGCATCTCCAACAGCGATCCATGTCCGTCACTCAGTACAAGACCAGGTTCATCACTCTAGCCCGACATGCTCTTGTGATACTTCCCACTGATCGGGAGAGGGTTTGGAGATTTATTGAGGGATTGGCCCGGGCTATCAGGCTTCAGATGGCTAGAGAGTCAGGTACAGACATATCGTTCTAGGATGCGGCCAATGTGGCCAGGAGGATTGAGATGATTATGTCACAGGGTGGTGGTCAGGGGGCTGACAAGAGGCCCCGTCATTCCGGTCGTTTCAGTGGAGCCTCATTTGGGGGCAGGGATTCTTCAGGCAGAGGTCATCCTCCCATACCTTTTGAGTCAGCTCTCCAGGTTTCCCATGGTACTCCAGGTGGTCGTGTTTATCAGACGCACTATTATGATCAGCAGCCTTATAGTGCGCCGGCATCTCCCATCAGTGCACTGCCGCATTAGAGATTCCTGGGCGGTCATTCAGATCGACAGGGTCAGATTCAGTTTCCTCAGCAGCCGAGGTCTTATTACACTTGTGGTGATCTGGGTCACCTTGCCAGGTTCTGCCCTCGAGCATCAGGTAGTTTTCAGTATCAGGGTTCTCGTGCCATGGTACAGGCACCAGGTGTTCCACAGCCTGCCCAGCCATCTAGGGGTGGTGGTAGAGGTGCTAAAGGTGGATGTAGAGGTCATAGAGATGGAGCTCAGGCCGCCAGAGGTGGAGGCCAGCCAGCAGCCGGCCGTCCCAGAGATGTGATTCAGTGTAGTGGGGTCCAGCCCTGATGTTATGCTCTTCCAGCCAGGCCAGAGGCTGAGTCTTCAGATGCAGTTATTACAGGTACTATTCGGGTTTTTGACGGAGATGCATCAGTGCTATTTGATCCAGGGTTTACGTATTCGTATGTGTCCTCTTATTTTGCACCATACCTGGTCATGCCTAGTGATCCACTGAGTATTCCTGTTTATGTATCTACCCCAGTGGGTGATTCTATCGTGGTCAATCGAGTCCATCGTTCTTGTGTTGTGGTGATTGGGGGTCTTGAGACCCGTGTTGATTTGTTGCTTTTGAGTATGGTCGACTTTGATGTTATATTGGGGATGGACTGGTTATCCCATATCGTGATATCTTGGATTGTCATGCCAAGACGGTGACCTTAGCCTTGCCATATTTTCCCCGTTTGGAGTGGAAAAGAACTCCTGGTCATTCTACCCGCAGTGTTATTTCGTACGTGAAGGCTCGGCGTATGTTCGAGAAGGGGTGTTTGGCTTATTTGGCATATGTGCGTGATTCTGGTGTTGAGCTTCCCTCTATTGATTCAGTTCCCGTGGTGCGGTTCCATCCATCGCGGGTGCGATCACTGTTCAGGCAGTGAATTTAAGTACGGGTTTTAAACCCATTTTCCTCATTTCTCACCTTCTTCCTTAGGCGATTTCCACCATTTTTAAGAGCTTTCGACCAGGTCGTGCAAGGTAAGTAAATTCCACCCGTAAATTAGTTTCGTGCATGCATCTTAGCTTAATTAACCACATAAACTAGTGCAAAAATTCAAGAGAATGGGTAGTAACCTAGAACTTGTGATCACCATAGAATTTTCTGTGAATTGGCCAAGAAATCAAGTAAAAATCGTATATTAATGATCCTTAGACTTTGGGTGAGTATTCCCTTCGAGAATTTCAAGAATCCGAGCGAGTGGGCCCGGGGTCGAATTTTGATAAATTTGAAAGACTGCTAGGAAATGGATAATTAGGCCATGTAATTGAATCCTTGAATCCTTATTGATATACTTGAGTTGATTATGTCTAGATAATACCATTCCGGAGTTGAATTCTAAAGAAAAGGCGGTGTTAGAGGGTTGATTGCTATACTTTGGACCCGAGGTAAGTGTTCGGTCTAACCTTAGCTTGAGGGAATATGAGTTAGTATAATTTGCTACTTGCTAATTGTCAAATACGATGTATAGGCATGGTGACGAGTATATATACATTGGTGCCTAGCATGACCGTGAGTCCTTATATTGTGTATATTCTGATTTTGTGGTAATTTCCATGCTTAATTGATGATTTCTATATGTTGAGAAGAATATGTGATGGGAATTATAATCTGTGAACTCTGTTGGAGCATTGGCTCAGATTGTAACATGAACGAAGAAGGTTTATGAAATAAATGTATCTTTGGATCATTGGCTCAAGTAATAGAGTAAATTATGAAATGAAGTGAAAGAAAGAAAAAGAGTTACTAAGATAATACCCTTGCCGGGTCATTTTTGCGTTGATATATTCTCCCTTGTTGGGATGTTGAGATTACTGTTACTGTTCCCTTGCCGGGATTTAATTGTTTAATTGATGTTCCTTTGCTGGGATTTCTATTCTATTCTGTTTACTTCCTTGCCCCTGTTTTTGATTGATGTTTGGGTGAGGAAAAGTGTTAAAGCACGAAGGGTGATGCCGTGCACTGTGAGGAAGAGTGTTAAAGCACGAAAGGTGATGCCGTGCATTGTTTGATATTGTTCCCTTGCTGGGGTTATTATTTCTATTCTGATTACTCCCTTGCCCTTGTTTGTGATTGCTGTTTAGGTGAGGAAGAGTGCTAAAGCACGAAGGGTGATGTCGTGCGTTGCTTGATAGTGAGGAAAGAGTGTAAAGCACGAAGGGTGATGCCGTGCCGTACGATGTACCATTCCGTACCATGTTCATTGATTATACAGTAAGGAAAGAGAGTAAAAGCACGAAGGGTGATGTCGTGCCATGATTTACATTGATTACATTATACATTGCATAGTGAGGACGAGAGTAAAAGCACGAAGGGTGATGTCGTGCCATGATTTACATTGATTACATTATACATTGCATAGTGAGGACGAGAGTAAAAGCACGAAGGGTGATGCCGTGCAAGTTTGTGATTTCTGTCCTCATTGATATGCTGGCTTGTTGATCTTTTTTTTTTCCTTATTGAGATTTCCTATATGAAATTGTTATCTCCCCACAGCATGCCTCCCCCCCCCCCCTTCCTTGATTCGTTGTTTTCTACCTATGTTTCTTATCCGTTGTATATATATGTATATATATTTATTTGAACTGCACAGGTTTATTTGGTAGTCTGGTTCTAGCCTCGTCACTACTTCGCCGAGGTTAGGCTAGGCACTTACTCAGTACATGGGGTTGGTTGTACTGATGCTACACCTGCACTTCTTTTATGTTGTGCAGATTATGCAACCGTATTTATTCCGCTGATTAAATTTCGAATTGTTTTAGCTTATTCTGAAAAATTGAGATTATTATGCTAGTTTAGTTATATATTTTGGCTTGTCTAGTGGGTTCAACGTTAGACGCCGTCACGGCCCGATGGTAGGATTTTAAGGCGTGACAGTCCTCTACCACCCCTAGCCTCTAGGGCTCCTCCCATGCTCGATTTCTTGCTGTCTCGAGGTCCTCAAGGGACCAGTGGTTGTTCACTCCCCTCCCCCCCCGGATCCTGTGCTCACCATTCTCAGGCCACCTAGGCCCGTCTGAGTAAGATCTTTCTATTTTTCCGGCTAGATCTATGGTTTCTAAGACGGAAACTCTCTATCTCTGGGTTGTTTTTCCATGAAACCCTATTTTATCTCTTGACTCTATCACGACCCCATTTCGCCCTCCGTGAACATGTTGTGATGGCACCTAGTCCCTATAACTAGGTAAGCCTAGCGATGCGGAATATCAACATAACTTGTGGAATAATAAGTAAAACTGAACAATCTAAAAGAAAGACTGTATATAAATGCCACTTGGCATATACAACCCAAAAATAATACGGAAGTGTACAATATCACCCCAAAACCCGGAAGCTCACGGGAACCACAGGCTAACAGAAGTTTAATACACTGCTCTAACTCCAGAATGTCTACACAACTGTAAGGAAGGAAAAAAACTTTTCACAAAAGCTGGAATAAGATAGAGACTCCTGGTCTGCGTACGCGGCAGATGTACCTCGAAGTATCTGCTTNCAACCTCGGGGATAGTGCGCCTGAGTGGAGGTACCTGGATCTGCACATGAAAAACATGCGCAGGAAGGGCATGAGTACACCACAGCGGTACTCAGTAAGTGCCAAGCCTAACCTCGGTCGGGTAGTGACGAGGAAGGCCAAGGCCCGACTGAGGTTAAACAATATAATAGGGATTTACAGTATGAAATCAGACAGTAATAATGAATACAGCAGTGAAGTAAGCCAGGTCCAACAAGGCAATAACAAAACACAAGAACATAGTAAAGACGGAATATTAACAGCTCAATAACAATGGTAACAATGAGGATCTCCCAGGATACCGTCTTGTAGTCCTTTTCTCGACTGTCTAGTGGATCTCCCTGGATACCGTCCCGTAGTCCATCATATGTAAAACCGAAGGATCATCATCTATGCAGGGGGATCTCCTGGGATACCCTCATGTAGTCCCGAAGTAAATATGCAGGGGGATCTCCCAGGATACCGTCCCGTAGTCCTAAAGTAAATGTGCAGGGGGATCTCCTGGGATACCGTCCCGTAGTCCCAAAGTAAATATGCAGGGGGATCTCCCGGGATACCGTCCCGTAGTCCCAAAGTAAATGTGCAGGGGGGTCTCCCGGGATACCATCCCGTAGTCCCAAAGTAAATATGCAGGGGGATCTCCCGGGATACCGTCCCGTAGTCCCAAAGTAAATACACAGCCACGACAAGAAGACATTCAGAATTAGAGTGCACAAATACAAGGCAACAAGAAATTCTAGCCTAACACGCTTCACGTAGTACAATTAAGGCAACTTAAGCAAATAGGCAATTCAAGTCAACTAGGCATGCTTTTCTAAACTATCATAGGCTATAATTGCAAGTAGAATAAAGCAGGTAAGGAAGAAACTCAGTCTAAATATTTAAAGTAAAACTGGATTTTTAACAATTAGCTTAAGTACACGCTCGTCACCTCACATACAAGGCATTCAATTACCAAATATCACATCCTAAGGGGAAAGGTCCCTTACACAAGGTTAGACAAGCCACTTACCTCGAACCGGCTCAAAATCACCTCGAAACCACACGTTTTCCATGAGTATCCAACTCCAAATGGCCCAAATCTATACAATTCAATTATATATCATAACCAACATCTCATGCAACTGATTTTTACTGTTTAATTCAAGCTAAGGCACGAAATTAGGTAAAATAACCAAAATTCCCCTCGGGCCCACGTCTCGGAATCGGGTAAAAGTTATATTTTCGGACACCCATTCACTCAAGGACTCACTCAACCAGAAACAATCGAAATCTGATGCCTAAAACCCCTCGAATTCTCAGAATTTCGGGTTGGGAAAACTCTCATCACTTTCCTATGGGTTTTCCCTCATTTTTGATAATTAAACTAAAGAAAACAACTGGGATTATTGGTCTAACAATGAATTAGGATTAGAAAATGATACCTATGATCCTTCTCTTCAAAACCCACAGAAAATCGCCAATTCCCGAGCCCTTACACGATTTTTAAAATTATGAGATAAACTCTCGGATTTTTGTAATAAAAAACACAGGGAAATCGCACATGCGGGCTCGATCACCGTACCTGCGGTACCGCACCTGTGGAAAAAGCATCGCAGGTGCGGAATTCACTTAAGTCACACTAGGGCCGCACCTGCGGTTGTTTGGTCGCGCCTACCGAACCCAGGTCGCACCTGCGACCACTGGTCAAATGTCCCCTCTATCGCACATGTGATCAAGCCCCACGCGCATGCGAGTCCGCACCTGCGGAAAAACCTTCGCAGGTGCGAAGACACCAGAAGAGGCCAGGTTCAGCAGTAGCTAAGTCCCAAATTTCTCCCGTTAAGCATCCGAAACAACCTCGAGGCCCCGGGACCTCAACCAAAACCTCCAACCAACCCTAACACCTTATTTGAACTAAGTCGGGCCTTAAAAACACGTCTCATAACATCGAAATCATCGATTATACATAGGTTCAAGCCTAGAAACTTAGAAAAATTCTAGAATTCACATCCCAAATGACATGACAGAACTACTGCAACTTCCGGAATTCCATTCCGACCCTCGGATTAAAAACTCGCTATCGGACTGGAAACTCCAAAAATTCAAACTTCGGTATTTCAAGCCTAAATGAGCTACGGACTTCCAAAATGCATTCCAAATACGCTCCCAACCCCGAAATCACCTAACGGAGCTAACAGAACCATCAGATTTCCATTCCGAGGCCGTCTTCACACTACTCTGACTATGGGCAACTTTCCAACACTTAAGCTCTCATTTGGGGACTAAGCGTCCCAAAACTATCCGAAACTCTAAACCGAACGTCTCGGAAATTCAATATAGCAAAAAATAGACTTGGGGAAAATAGTTAATAGGGGACGGGGGCGTTAATTATTATGAAGACCGGCCGGGTCGTCACATCCTCCTACACTTAAACATTCGTTTGTCCTCGAACGAGCATAAAGACATACCTGAATTAGTGAAAAGATGAGGGTAACTGGTGCGCATATCCTGCTCGGTCTCCTAGGTCGCCTCCTCGGCCGGCTGACCCCGCCACTGAACCTTTACTGAAGCAATATTCTTCGACCTGAGCTTTCTGACATGCATGTCCAATATAGTTACGGGCTCCTCAACATATGATAGATCCTTGTCCAATTGGACTGAGCTGAAATCCAAAACATGAGACGGGTCACCGTGATACCTCCAGAGCATCGAAACATGAAATACCAGATGAACTCCTGCCAAGCTGGGAGGTAAGGCAAGCTCATAGGAAACCTCCCCAACATGCCTCAATATCTCAAAAGGGCCAATAAACCTCAGACTCAACATCCCTTTTTTCCCAAATCTCATAAGGCGCTTCATAGGGGAAACCCGAAGCAGAACCCGCTCTCCGACCATATATGAAACATCATGAACCTTCCGGTCCGCGTAACTCTTCTGTCTGGACTGGGCTGTAAGAAGTCTATCCTGAATCACCTTGACCTTCTCCAATGCATCCTGAACCAACTCTGTGCCCAATAGCCTGGACTCACCCGGCTCAAACCAACCCACCGGAGATCTACACCTCCTACCATATAAAGCCTCATACGGCACCGTCTGAATGTTGGACTGATAAATGTTGTTGTAAGAAAACTCCGCCAGTTGTAAGAACTGATCCCAAAACCCTCCAAACTCAATCACACACGCACGGAGCATATCCTCATGAATCTGAATAGTGCGCTCGGACTATCTATCTGTCTGGGGGTGAAATTCTGTGCTCAAATCCACCCTGGTACCTAACTCCTGCTGAACGGCTCTCCAGAACCGTGAAGTGAACTGAGTACCTCTGTCTAAAATAATAGAAACTGGAATACCATGCAGACGAACGATCTCCGGAATATAAATCTCTGTCAATAACTCCGATGAATAAGTAGTCAGTACCGGAATGAAATGGGCTGATTTGGTCAGCCAATCCACAATCACCCAAATAGCATCATGCTTCCTCAAAGTCCGAGGAAGTCCAACCACAAAGTCCATGGTGATCCGCTCCCACTTCCACTGTGGAAGCTCAATCTGCTGAAGTAACCCTCCCGGTCTCTGATGCTCACATTTGACCTGCTGACAGTTGAGACACTTGGCTACAAACTCTGTTATATCCTTCTTCATTATTTGCCACCAATAGTGCTGCCTCAAATCCTGTTACATCTTCGCAGCACCCGGATGGATGGAATACCGTGAACTATGGGCCTCTTCTAAAATCAACTCCCGAATCCCATCAACATTGGGCACACAAACCGACCCTGCATTCTCAATACCCCGTCATCTCCAATGGTCACATCTCTGGCATCACCGTGATGGACCGTGTCCTTGAGGACAAGTAAATGAGGATCATCGTACTGCCGCTCCCTGATACGATCGAATAAGGAAGACCGAGAAACCACACAAGCTAATACCCGGCAAGGCTCAGAAAGATCCAATCTCACAAACTGACTGGCTAAGGACTGAACATCTAAGGCTAGAGGCCTCTCAGTTGCATGAAGGTATGCCAAACTCCCCAAACTCTCCGCCCGCGACTCAAGGCGTTGGCCACAATATTGGCCTTCCCCGGGTGGTATAATATAGTGATATCATAGTCCTTTAGCAACTCTAACCATATACGCTGGCGCAAATTTAGATCCTTCTGCCTGAATATGTGTTGCAGACTCCGGTGGTCAGTATAAATCTCACAAGGCACACCGTACAAATAATGTCGCCAGATCTTCAAGGCATGAACAATGGCAGCTAACTCATGGTCATGGATAGGGTAATTCTTCTCATGTATCTTCAACTGTCTGGACGCATAGGCAATCACCCTACCGTCCTGCATCAACACCGCTCCAAGGCCGACTTGCGAGGCATCATAATAAACTGTATAAGACCCCGAACCAGTAGGCAATATCAAGATTGGGGATGTAGTCAAAGCTGTCTTGAGCTTCTAAAAGCTCGCCTCACACTCCTCGATCCACTGAAATGGAGCACCCTTCTGGGTCAATCTAGTCATAGGGGCTACAATCGATGAAAATCCCTCCACGAAACGACGGTAGTAACCTGCCAAGCCAAGGAAACTGTGAATCTCTGTAACTGAGGACGGCTTGGGCCAACTCTGCACGGCCTCTAGCTTCTTCGTCCACTCGAATTCCCTCACTCGATACCATGTGTCCTAAGAATGCCACAGAACTCAACCAAAACTCACATTTTGAGAACTTTGCATACAACTTCATCTCTTTCAGGGTCTGAAGCACTGTCCTCAGGTGTTGATCATGATCTTCCCGACTCTGGGAGTAAACAAGAATATCATCTATGAAAACAATGACGAACGAGTCGAGATACGGCCTGAACACACTGTGCATCAAATGCATAAATGTTGCGGGGGATTAGTCATCCCGAATGACATAACTAAAAACTCGTAATGGCCATACCGAGTCCTGAAAGCAGTTTTCAGGATATCCTGCTCCCGGATCTTCAACTGATGGTAACCTAAGAGCAAATCAATCTTAGAAAATACATGTGCGCCCTTAAGCTGGTCAAATAGATCATCAATACGAGGCAAAGGATAATGGTTCTTCACTGTAACCCTGTTCAACTGGCGATAATCAATACACATGTGCATAGAACCATCCCTTTTCTTCACAAATAAGACAGGATCACCCCAAGGTGAAACACTGGGTCGAATAAAACCCTTATCAAGAAATTCTTGTAACTAATCCTTCAACTCCTTCAACTTAGGAGGAGCCATACGGTACGGAGGAATGGAAATGGGCTGAGTGCCCGAATGTCTCTATCAGGCGGCATGCCCGGAAGATCAGCTGGAAACACATCGGGATAATCTCGTACCAATGGAACTGAATCAACAGAAGAGGTATCAACACTGACATCTCTCACATAAGCTAAATACGCGGAACACCCCTTCTTAACCATACACTGAGCTTTAAGAAAAGAGATAACTCTACTGGGAGTGTGATATAAGGTACCACTCCACTCAACACGTGGAATACCTGGCATAGCCCGCGTCACAGTCTTGGCGTGACAATCAAGAATAGAATAATGGGGTGACAACCGATCCATGCCCAAGATAATATCAAAATCCATCATATCGAGTAACAATAAATCTGCACTGGTCTCAAAACCACGAATAGTAACCAAACACGACCGGTAAATGCAGTCCACAACAAAAGAATCCCCCACAGGAGTAGAAACATAAACAGAAGAACCCAAAGAATCTCGGGCTATACCCAGATGCAGAGCAAAATAAGAAGACACATAAGAATACGTGGATCCTGGATCAAATAGAACCGATGCATCTCTGTGAAAAACCGGTATAATACCTGTGATGACAGAATCAGAGGTAACAGCTTTTGTACGAGCAGGAATAGCATAATATCTAGCCTGGCCTCCCCCTCGAGGGCGACCTCTACCTCCTCGACCCCCGCCCTTAGCTGGCTGGGCAGGTGGGGTAGCAGTTGGAGCTGTGATCATGGCCTGAGAACCTTTCCAAGCACGTTGTGGCAGAAAGGTTTGTGAAGATGCACCCCTAATAAGTCTGGGGCATTCCCTAACCACATGGCGTGTATCGCCACACTCGAAACAAGCTCTGGGAGGACGTGGCGACTATGACTGGCTAGGGCCAGGTCTGCTAGACTGACCTCTGAAAGCACCCCGCGCAGGAGGCGCGCTAGAAACTGGAGGTGTATCGTAAGGCTCCTGAGGCCTGGGTGGAGTTGGGGTACTGCTGATTGCTGGAAGAGCTGAATGAACTGGGCGGACCATATAACCCCTACCATGCCGACCTGCTGCTGGGGTACGAGCACCAGAGTAGTGGCCCGACTCTCGAGACCACTTGGCCTCTCTCTCCTCTCGCTCCCTAACGAGCATACCCTCGATCCTCCTAGCAATGCTCACTACCTGCTGATAAGGAATGTCCATCTCCAACTCTCTAGCCATGCTAGATCTGATGAGTGGGATAAGACACTCAATGAACCAGCGAACCCTCTCGCGGACAGTAGCAATCAAAGTCGTTGCATGCCTAGCCAATCTAGTGTAACAAATGGCATACTCTGAAACTGTCATAGCACCCTGGCGTAAACGCTCAAAATCTGCGCGCCATGCGTCCCTGAGGCTCTGCGGAACAAACTCTCTCAGGAACATATCTGAGAACTGGGTCCAGGTCAGTAAAGCAGCCTCGTCTGGACTGTCTAACTCACAGGTGCGCCACCAATCATAGGCGGCTCCGCGAAGCTGGAAGGTAGTAAAGGAAACCCCACTAGATCAGTCTATGCCCATAGTGCGAAGAATACGGTGACACTCCTCTAGAAACTCCAAGGCATCATCTGATGCTAGTCCACTGAATACCGGAGGGTCATACTTCTTGAACCTCTCAAGTCTCCGCTGCTCGTCCTCTGAAGAAGCTGACCCTTCCTCGGGCTGAACTGGCACTATAGGCGGTACAGGAATGATCTCTGGGACCTGCTCCACATGCACTCGTTGCTCAGGAGTGCGGGCGGTGGGAGTCTGTGCTCCTCCCCTGGCCTGGGATGTGGCTGCAACAAGGGGAAGCAACCCTGCCTGAGCTAGAGCGGTGTACATAGACATGACCTGAGCTAATGTCTCCTGAAGGGCTGGAGTAGTAGTGGAAGTAGACGTGTCAGGTGCCTGAACTTCGGCTGGATTTGCTGGTGGTACCTCGGCGGCAGCTCGTGCAGGTGCTCTCACTGCACCACGTGCGTGTCCTCGGCCTCTACCTCGGCCCCAGCCTCTGACGGGTGCAGAACGGGGCACGGGTACCTGATCGTCCCGAGTAGCACGTGTCCTCACCATCTGTGATAGAATAGAAAACATAGGTTTAGCATTGATGTCAAAAATATTGCACGCAAGGAAATCAATGAAGTGAATATTTTTCCTAAACAGTTACATAGCCTCTCGTAGATAAGTACAGACGTCTCCGTACCGATCAGCGAGACTCTAATGAACCGACCTGTGTTCCGTGACTCCTATGAACCTAGAGATCTGATACCAACTTGTCACGACCACAGTTCTCCCTCCGTGAACATGTCGTAATGGCACCTAGTCCCTATAACTAGGTAAGCCTAGCAATGCGGAATATCAATATAACTTGTGGAATAATAAGTAAAACTGAACAATCTAAAAGAAAGACTGTATATAAATGCCACTTGGCATATACAACCCAAAAATAATATTGAAGTCTACAATATCACCCCAAAACCCGGAAACCCACGGGAACCACAGGCTAACGGAAATATAATGCACTGCTCTAACTCCAGAATGTCTACACAACTGTAAGTAAGGAAAAAAACTTTTCACAAAAGCTGGAATAAGATAGAGACTCCTGGTATGCGGACGCGGCAGATGTACCTCGAAGTCTCTGCTGGATCTCTCAACCTCGGGGATAGTGCGCCTGATTAGAGGTACCTGGATTTACACATGAAAAACATGCGCAGTTTGGGCATGAGTACACCACAGCGGTACTCAGTAAGTGCCAAGCCTAACCTCGGTCGGGTAGTGACGAGGAAGGTCAGGGCCCTACTGAGGTTAAACAATATAATAGGGATTTACAGTATGAAATCAGAGAGTAATAATGAATACAGCAGTGAAGTAAGACAGGTCCAACAAGGCAATAAAAAAACACAAGAACAGAGTAAACACGGGATATGAACAACTCAATAACAATGGTAACAATGAGGATCTCCCAAGATACCGTCGTGTAGTCCTTTTCTCGACTGTCTAGTGTATCTCCCGGGATACCGTCCCGTAGTCCATCATATATATAACTGAAGGATCATCATCTGCGTAGGAGGATCTCCCGAGATACCGTCCCTTAGTCCCGAAGTAAATATGCAGGGGGATCTCCCGGGATACCGTCCCGTAGTCCCAAAGTAAATGTGCAGGGGGATCTCCCGGGATACCGTCCCGTAGTCCCAAAGTAAATATGCAGGGGGATCTCCCCGGATACCGTCCCGTAGTCCCAAAGTAAATGTGCAGGGGGATCTCCAGGGATACCATCCCGTAGTCCCAAAGTAAATATGCAAGGGGATATCTCGGGATACCGTCCCGTAGTCNGCTTCACGTAGTACAATTAAGGAAACTTAAGCAAATAGGTAATTCAAGTCAACTAGGCATGCTTTTCTAAACTAACATAGACTATAATTGCAAGTAGAATAAAGCAGGTAAGGAAGAAACTCAGTCTAAATATTTAAAGTAAAACTGGATTTTCAACAATTAGCACAAGTACGTGCTCGTCTCTCTTGTACAAGGCATTCAATTACAAAATATCACATCCTAAGGGGAAAGGTCGCCCACACAGGGTTAGACAAGCCACTTACCTCGAACCGGCTCAAAATCAACTCGAAACCACATGTTTTCCAGGAGTATCCGACTCCAAATGGCCCAAATCTATACAATTCAATTACATATCGTAAATAACATCTCATACAACTGATTTTTACTGTCTAATTCAAGCTAAGGCGCGAAATTAGATAAAATGACCAAAACACCCCTCGGGCCCACGTCTCGGAATCGGCTAAAAGTTATATTTTCCGGACACCCATTCACTCACGGACTCACTCAACCAGAAACAATCGAAATCCGATGCCAAAAACCCCTCGAATTCTCAGAATTTCGGGTTGAAAAAATCTCATCACTTTCCTATGGTTTTTCTCTCATTTTTGATAATTAAACTAAAGAAAACAACTGGGATTATTGGTCTAACAATGAATTAGGATTAGAAAATGTTACCTATGATCCTTCTCTTCAAAACCCACAGAAAATCGCCAATTCCCGAGCCCTTACACGATTTTTAAAATTATGATATAAACTCTCAGATTTTTGGAATAAAACACACAGGGAAATCGCACCTGCGGGCTCGATCACCGCACCTGCGGAAAAAGCATCGCAGGTGCGGAATTCACTTAAGTTACACTAGGTCCGTACCGCGGTCATTTGGTCGCGCCTGCGGGTCCGCACCTGCGGAACTGATCACGCTCAACTATGTCTATTAAAAGACTAAGCGGGCGTTGTAAATATAATCCGGGGTATTATGCCCAGAGTCGATCCCACAGGGAATTTACGTATCAAATAAGCTGTTAGAATACTCAATTGTAATAAAGATCTAAGGTTATGGTTTCCCCCGTCGGTGAATTTACT